>JAPVRG010284403.1:0-12569 GCA_029783565.1 Rhagoletis cerasi
ATTTGGATGAAATTTGGAGTGCGCATGCTAACCGCCAAACAGGCTTAAGTGACTTTTTGTGGTTAGTGTTCGATATTTTGGAAATCTATTTTGGAAATTTATGCTCTTGTAAGTAAGATTATGCGACAAAGTCGAAAAATACCGTCACCCAGGTACTGTATAACTTAAATTGCTAAAAGATGGCATTCTCGATAACTGTAATTATTCGGAAGATAAATCCATATGCTTTGCTGCTTTGTACTTTTTGCACAATCTACATACATATGTATGTAAGTATGTACGGGGATACTAAGTAGCCAAATAACCATGGCTAATAATAGCAAATCCTGCTTCAATGTCGGAAAAGTCAAAGAAAATCACGCACCTATGTACTTACAGAAATGTGACCAGTTGAAATATTAAGTATTAAAATTTAATTAATACGCCAACGTGACACGAAAGACCCCAAAGAAAATGGCAGTGAAAATAGTACAACTAACACAAACATGTACATACATGCATATAGAGCAAAGAACTACAAAGCCTTTAGTAGGTGAGAGTGAACTAGTTAATTATATAAATTGTTTGCAATTGGTGCATCACAAAATGTGGGTTAGAACGCTAAAAATGCTTTTTGGCTCACAATCAGTTCATATTTCATATTTACTTAAGTTTTGTACATACATACGTATATAAACTATTGATTACTTTTCGCACTTCCTGCAATCATCCATCTTACGGGTCAGAGAGTTTTGCTTGGGATAATTTTAATATTGATATTAATGACGAGGAGGCTTTGAGGGGTTGCAGGTGGGTGAAACTCATGTTGCTATCAAACTCAGATGATCAGGAAGGTAGGTATCCGCTTTCATTGAGCAGATTTGATTGCAGACAACTTGAGAGATTCCTAACCGGTCACTTCTCCTGGCACAAACACCTGACTGTGATCTGTATATATGACGACCCCAGGCGATCTTCTTGCCTTGAATAGAATGAGACGGTAGAACAGTTTTGTGTTCCGTCCAACCTTTGCAAACTAGAAGGCTTTTGGCAGCGATGTGTTGAGATACGAACAATTAGCCCTTTAACATCCTACACCGCCACGGGTGGGACATTGGTACAGTAAAAATTTGTTTTTTCTTTTAAATTTAAATATAAAGTACTCAGCAATTCTGCATTTCGATAAAGCTGCGCCTAATTCACTAAAATATGAGTTATTAGCAAATACGAAAAAAATCAAACTCTATTTTATATGGGGAATTTCTGAGTTGTTTCTTCTGTCACGGGTGGGACGAAAAAAATCTGAATTAGGTGTTTTATTATACAGAAAAGACCCAGCAATACTAACAAAGCAAACCCCATAAAAAATTATTGTAATACCTCATGTACCTCATGAAGCGGAGCTTTTAGTGTAGTCCATATTAAAGCGCTTAGTAAATATTCGAGGCCAAGTACAAGATCTATTGACACACTTTAATCACAGTACAGTAATTTTAAGACTGACGATATACGGCAACCCTCAATATCTATTTTAGGGGGCAATAGTTGCATCAAACGAAAGCTAATAGTCCCCACATTAATGTATTAAAATGTATGGGAGCATGAATTATTTGCAAGCGTATGCAAGTTTGTTCCGACCAGCTAAGAGGGGCTGTAGTCGAGATATTTTTGTTAACTTGGTTTTATAGTCAAATTAAGCTCAAATTAGCTATTCTTTGGTGCAACCAAGGCACCCTAGAAAAGATCTAGAGTGTTGATGTGTAATCTGACTACCCTGCAGCAACAAGGCGGCCAATTGTCCGAAGAGGACTAGCCCTCCACCGCTTAAAATTTGACCGGTTAGAATGAGACATTTGGTTACATCAAAAAAGGTTAATCTCCGACCAGTCCCGAAGGAACCGGTCTAGAGATAGAGGAAAAGTACAGTTTGGCAGATACAGGGTGATGTAGTCTTACAATTAAAAAAAAATTTAAAGAACACCACCCTGCAAATGCCCCAATCGCTTGGTCTGGCCTTGATTCAAAGTGAACATTTGAACACACATTTACATGCGTGGCTGTAGCTCAGCGCGCAAAGATGCTTGCCACTATTTGTTAGCTTTCAGGAGGGTCCGGATTCCAATGCCGTCAGAGGCAACATGGTTATAAAATGATAAAATATATTTTTTTTTGTTTCCGAAATATGAAAAAGCATTTGTGAAGTGCAGAACGCAATCGTACTCCAACGAAAGAATTTTCCAAAATTGGACTAGCCCAGGACTATTTTACGGCCAGTCTTAAGTGGACCGGTCCTTTTTCAATGACACGCCCATGCTAAAAATGGCAGTTGAAAGCATTGGCAGGGAAATTATGAGGGACTAGTACAGGTAACAATAGGGACTATCTGAGGGCTATCCTAGGGTGAGTCCGAATTGCTGCAGGGTAGTTATCCATATTAGAATACATATATCGCGAAATTTTCGCGGTTTCAAATCGGAAACTTTAGACTTAGTAGAATGAAAAGTAAATGACTTTGCACGCTTAAATAACCGATTTATAAAAGGTTGGACAATTTGTATTTATTAAAAGAAATTCTTAAGATACATTTCCCGTAATAATAAAAATTAGGTTTCGTTTTTTTTAATTAAATATTTACGGGCCACACCCCAAAATTTTTCTGCAGAAAAATTGCCGAAACAACAACTGTCGATAAATCGATTAACTTTGCCAAATAATCGGTATATAATGCCAGAGACAAAGTGATGAATGGAACATATCGATAACAAAAAGTTGTGAATTCAGGAGCACCCAAAAATAAAAACGTACGATTTTTACGGAAACGAAAAACGCAAAAGTAATTGAAAATGGGAGCACGGCTGTAGTATATCACAAAACTCATGTCATCGCTGTTGTGATAACTACTACTAAGTAGAAGTAGGCATAAAAATATGCACCAAGGATTTAAATTCAAGCGCTTAAGAAATGCACAAAAAATTTAAATTAAATTTTTTTAAATATACGTAGAAAAGTTGTTTTGTATTCCAATGTGTAGTACAAATTCGGCAATAACTATTATAACTGAACTTCTCCTTCAATTTATAATGACTCTAAAAAATCACAAAATATGGACAAACGAACACACGTAGATATAAAATATATACATACTTAAATGTTCGTTAAGTTAAGACGTAAGTACCTACACCCACTTTTTGCATTTAAATTGAAGAATATATTCAATTCCGTCAGCAAACAAAATTATCAAAAATCCACGGGAAGTTTTAGCTAGTAGTATACAAACTTGCACTTTATTATACTAAAATTGAATCGGACAAAAAACTACATACCCAGAGTTTCTAAAAATTCTGATTAAGAAGTTTAAAAATGTGTAGAATTTTTCTTAATTTCGTACACAGTTTGAAATTTGAATTTACTATTGGGTTTTTGGTAGATTATGAGCCATATTTATATAAAAAATTAACGACAAAGGTTTAAGACGAAAAACATTTAGGAGATTCACAAGATGTTTAACACGTTGTAAAGTCTACAAATCGTAAAATTTTAAAAGAGTTCAAACATTGTTTGTTGTCTTGTTTCGCGGAAAAAGGAATTAAAAAAAATACTACTATGAATTCCGTGTTTTCGGTGCGTGTAAACGACATAACATAGCTAGTTTCAAAGGAGTGCTCCCAGCTTTTGTAATTTTTTAATATTTTTTCTTCCGACTTATAATTTTATGAGACTATGCGAATCTCTCAATTATGAATATTTAAAAAAAAATCCCGTACGTAAACACATATAATCCTGTGCCTAAGTATACAACTATACGTATATATGTACGTAAGTATGTACTTAGACAAGGCAATTTACAGGTATCAAGTTTATCTATAAATACTTTTCTATGTATTTTTATAATTGTAAGGTGTGCATGGAATACGCAAGCCCTTCAATTTGGTGCAAATGTACCATGCAGGGAGCGACGTTAACTTATACATAACTTTAGTCTGTTTACGTGACCACTAGTGCTAATTATTAACTGTATATTTTGTTCGAAAAAGCTAACTACTTTTGTGGGGCGATGGCCGCGAAAAAGTCAGGCCTGGATACCTCTGCATTAGGTGTCAACTAACTTGTAACTAACTATTTTTGGACATCAAATATCAATAAGTAAAAATTAAAGTTATCTTTTTTTCAATTTTTACAAGTTTATTTATTTACTTTATTTATCATTTCATAATTGTTTATTTGTTTACATATTCTGCTGTAAGTGGTCCCATATTCGAATCCCGTCAGACATAACATCAAAATAATAATATAAAATTTCGATATTCTTTATATTTGACCTGAATACGAAAAAGTATCTGTGAAGTGCAGAAAAAAAGTGTATTCAAAGTAACTTTTTTATGAAGATATTTAAATAGAAACTTTTTTAAAGAAGCAAAACTTCTGGTTATTTCTACATGGCCTCTGCATGACTATACGACTCATTTTAAATTGGTTATGTCATAGCTAATTAAAAGTGAGGTATTTATCGAATTCCCGCAGAAAAGCTAACTGCAAGTTGGTTATGGTTTTTATCAATTGATAATTTTTCACTGCAGGGTAGCTATTTCTGGCGCTTCCTAGTGCATACACACTTTATTGCCGGTGCGTAGTTGCGTTTGACGTCACGTCATGAAATCAATGTTGAAAGAACAACGACGAAATTTCTTTTTATACTAGGAAATTATTATTTTTTTCTTGTGAAACACTTTACATGTGCCACTGTTCTTCATGGAATGGTATTGCACATACATCATACATACAATCATTTGGTGCTGTTAAATAATTAATTTTCGGTGGAAATAATTAGCTTCGCAGCAATCATTTATATGTACGCAAATTAATTCTATTTTTACAGTTCAAATTGATGGCAAGTATTTTACATTTCTAAAAAATAAATACTAAAATATTTTAAGAAGGCAAACAATGGAATTTTAAGTAAGAAGTGAATAATTTAAATTTAATTAATTATATGTCTCAAAAAAGATCCATATGCTTCGCAATTAAAGGATGATTAGAGATTCTGCTATTTTGGAGGATGCGATCACGACAAGGCTTTTTAGTCACCAGGCCAATTTTCTTCGTGGGATCTATTTTTCCTATAAATGCAACTTATAAACAATTATAATTTAAATTGCATAAATGTTTATTTTTTACTCACTTTTGACCGCTAAATTTTCATTGGCACACAAAAAAATAAATATAGTAATTTTACTAAAAAAACAACTCAACAAATCTTGTGCTCAATGACTCTTTTTCCACCGTATACTAGAATTAGTTATAAAATTTGCAATATATATTTTACAAACCCCATATTTATCTCTTGTTTAACTGATTTTCAAGCTTTCGCAAATAACATTTCTTGCAGAAGAAATTCACAGCTTTACCTCAACATGAAACGTAATTTTCCTCTCTCAATTTCCAATAGCTTGCAAGTTTTTCGAGTACGATAACGCAAAAACGTCATAGCTTGTAACAATTTCGGACAGTTTTTAATACGAGAACACTCCTAATGTCAGCTGACACAGAGAGAACTTATTGAAATACTCATATTTCTTCTTAATTCCTATTTAACTTGTTTCAATTCATATGGGTGACTCTGTTCTATCTCATTTTAGCAACAAGCTGTTTTTAAGATGTCTATGATTGACAAAAATAAAAAAACCTATTATAAACTTAAACTGTGTTGGCCATTATCTTTCAAAGCTCAATGGATCTACATACCTACACAGTCTGTAGACCTTCAGCAAACCTAATCAGTAGCACTAGAATTATAGTGGCTAGCAAAGCAAAATTGGGACAATAAACTTTAAATGGTACTAAAAACTGCTATTTGTTACAGAGAAAGCAATACTAAAGTCATTAATTTAGTTAATAGATGCAGAGTGTCTAATGGCATTTACAACGCGGAAGTTCATTATCTCCATTGTACGTTTTAATGTTTCGACACATTTGATTTAATTCCCTCCCAGCAGTATTTGCCTGCAAATTCAGTACAATATTCAGTATGAAAAATACCACGAAACTCAGCTCAGCAATCAATGCCTGATAAATGTACCGAGCAAGCGGTGAAGCTTTCAGGGGCACTGAAATTTTCGTTGAACGCGTAGTGAAGTTTTTAGGGCTATTGAACTTTTCGCTGATCGCGCTTTGAAGTTTTCAAGCTTATCCTGTGGTAACGCTCGCTTCTCGTTTGCCAGCTTTCTCCTATGGAAGTGTTCACTGCGCGTTCAGACTTTTTTAATGCAGAAACGTTCCCTTCTCGTCTGTCAGTTTTTAGAAAGTTCTTTTAGAGCGCCACCTCTATATAAAAACGAAAGAGAATATTCACATTTTGTAACTACATCTCCGCTGAATATTCAGTAGGAAAGAAGTGCGGTTTTCCATCTGGAAAATACTGCTGGGCTTTTCTTACTATGATTACAAACACACCCACAAATTGGAATGAAAGTTTTCGGTAACTATAGCTTAGTGGTTAAGCACTCGGATATTTCTTGCTTATTTTATAGAACTCATACCATGTGTGTACAAGTATATACTTATGACTTTTTTCTGTTTCCCTACTGACTACACCTTCAAAATTCTTTTTCTAGATAATTCATATTTTATTTTTACCGATACTCAGAAAAAGAAAGTTCCTCATGCGCACGATGCGAAGCAAAGACAAAATTTGCAAAAAATACAAAATAAAAATAAGTGAGTGGGCGATTTTTTTCATTGTGTGGTTTAAGTATATATATGTGTAATTAATTTTTGTTGTTGCATTGCATAAATAATATGTAGGTGGTGTAGCATCATCAAGTGCCACAACAATTTGTCTCAAAATTAAAAACAAATTTGTTTGCAACATAATGCAAGTAAATTGATAATACGATACAAGAATACAAATGATACATACATAGAATACAAATGTAGATACATACATATGTATGTAAATGAGTCGCAATTAAATATGAATCAACTCTTACTTTCGCAATAATTATGTATGGACATAAATATGTAGACAATTATATAAGTATAGGGTTTTTAAAAAAGGAAAGGAGGGAAAGTGTTGCACGAAACTGATTTAAAGTGATGAGATCTCAACGACTACTTCATCCATAAAAACCTACATAAGTAAATACGTATGTAATAATAATAATAATAGATTGGCGCTTACACAATATGTTGAGTGTTTGGCCGAGCTTCTCCTCCGATTTTTGGCGTGCGCCTTGATGTTGTTACACAAAGGAGAGGGACCTACAGTTTTACGCCGACTCCGAACGGCGATTGTATTTTTATGAGAAGCTTTTTCATGGCAGAAGTACCCTCGGAGGTTTGCCCTTGCCTGCCGAGGGCCGACCGCTGTTAAGAAAAAACATTTTTCCTAAATTTTTTTGCGATGTTGCTTTGACCAGGGCTTGAACCCAGGCCTGCGGAGTGAAAGCGCGCACTGCTTACCACTACACCACAGCGGCCATACGTATGTAATGTTTAGATAAATAACATTCCAATCGATTCTATAATCATTTTGATTTGTGAAATATAACCACGGAGAGCATTTGCCCACGGAAATGAAAGAAAATTACAAGGAAGTATAGCACAAAAACGTTGTCTGTCTTGAAACTTACGAGGGTAGTATATAAAGTTAATTCACAATTTCGAAGAAAATAAGGTATATATAGGTTCAAACCCCTTGATCGTTTAAAGAAAATTTTCCATAGTTTAAAAAAAAATTCCAAAAAAGGGTTATACGCAGTTAGAAAGTTTTTTTACTTCATTTTCGGAACGTACATATTCTCTGAAAATTTCAAATTTTACGTCGAGAATTGAATGTTTTTCTTTTTGGAGCTGTAACTTAGTCATTAGATTTATCTATCCACTAAGATAATCTGGAGTACCCCCAGCAGATCGTCTACAGAAGCAGCGTAGCTAAATATTTTTAAAAATTAAAAGTGCTGATGTATTAATACTTATATATTTGTATTTGTGAAATAAAATTTCTTTTCAGAAAACAAATCGTAAAAAAGCGCATTTTTTGGCGGCACCATTTTGCATTTTTTATTTCGTCCTATTAATGATTCAAATGGTATACTACCAATAATTCTATATATTAGGATGTACTTCAATAGGCTCCTATACCACAATACCTTAAGTTCCTCTAAAGCTTTCAATAGTAAGAGTTGGTAATGTTAAAATGGATGGCTTAGAGTGGTGAATAAGATCGATAACTTCTGATTGGGATAAGATCTTTTTCAAATCTTTAGCGTTATTCTATAGTTTAACCTGCAAATAGTAAAACCGCATTCACTATTGGATAACATTTGAAAAAAAAATTAGGTTTCACATTTGCAGCAAAAAGAAAAGCAAATTCTCAACCTATTCTCCAATGTCATCGGTTTACATACCAGGGTGGTTTGATAATTCAGTGACTTTTGGGTCCCTTTTTTTTTTGATAAAAAAAAGTTCCTTTATTTCAAAATCTTCTTTTAGGTCGATAATCTTTTCCCCAATTTTTGTATCCCTTCAAATAATAGGATTAGATAGACGTTTCTTTCTATGAGGATTTCTTCATTAAAAAAAAAATCTTTTACCACCGAGCCATTTATTTCTTCAAGTTTTGGCATCAGGAAAAAGCTAAAGGGGGCTAAATCGGGAGCATCCAGCAGTTCGTAACCCAATTATGGCTGAGCAAACAAGATTCGCTTTTTTATATTTTCGCCGAAATTCAACAACTGTAAAAAAAAAACTTAGCGTTTATAGCTTCAAATTTTACTATTCTCTTCAAACAGGTGGTTTGTGACAGGAGCAGCGTTGTATTTAAAGTTACTAAGCGGGAATTCAAAAAGTCACTAACTTATCAAACTGCCCCCGTTTTACTTTGTGAGTATATTTAAAGATTAAGTAATTACTGATAAAAGCAACCATTCTAAGCTCTTGCAACTATGTCGGAAATAAAAAACTGGTAGAGTACGACGTTGTGATAACCTATTTGTTTGAGGAGTATATCGCCAGAAATACACACATTGCCAGAGGTCTAACTATGCACCACAAATAAACTGCTTTTGTTTAATTTCAACGAAAAAATTCGGCTTGTTTAGCTATGTATGTGTATATTTACAGTTACTCACAAAAACAAGTACACAGTTATTTTTTCATAATATGCCAAGATGTTTTTCATGGTAAATATTTTTCGCTAAATTTTATTTAAAATATAGCTCATTTTATAACAAACCCCATATAAATTAATGCTGCAAACCTTGTACAAAATTCGTGAAAATTAATCAAATTCAAAAAAAAAAATTCAGCAAAATTTTTCATTTTTATTCAGAATTTTTAGAAAATTTTCGAGTATGCAGATTCATAGCCCATTCGATTTTAGTACAATAAAGTGCAAGTTTCAAGTCGCTAGAAATTACACCTGATTTAAAAAAACAAAATAAGGCAAAAAATATTTACCATGAAAAACATTTTGGAATATTGTAAAAGAGTAAATGTGCACTTATTTCTGTAAGATACTGTATATATGTATCTACATACATACGTACATACCCTGATAGCCAAGAGAACTTCCTCAGTATGCCTGCACGTAATTTTTCCTGATAAAAATGCTGCACGAAATTGTATATCGTTATAAATAAACTAAGCAAATATTATTTTTTAAGTATTGTGCTATTTTTAAAAATGTTAATCATAATTTTGGCGCAAGTTAGCAAACAAAAAGTTTACAAACTTCATAATGTACGTCGCATCAGCGGCGGCAAACAAGACACTCAACTTGATTGGCGTGCTAAAAATTGGCATTGACCCCACTAAACTGTTTTGCTTAGCATATTTAGATTATTTTTTAACCAAGTTATTTTCTTAGGTACACTTGAACATACACATGTGTGTTATACTCGAATTTATAATCGAATAATTGTTGTGCGTTGGTTTTTGTTATTTACTTATTGTTTAGATTTAATCTATTATATCAGTCTAATGTATATAAATATGTATATATGTACACACATATGTGCTATATTAAATATTTGGGGATTTCTAATTTTGTTTTTCTCGACATATTTTTCGCCAACAATTCTTCGTTTACATGTCTCAAATTAGATAAATGCATAAACAACATTTGTTTCAATCTTGTTCAACTAATTACATAAATTTGTACTACAATATACATACTTACACACATATGTACATACATAGGTATATAAAATATTCAAGTACTCACCCGACTGATCTTCGCTCGTGACGAGCTCTTGTCCTTCATCTCGAATTCACTGTCACTATCCACTGGGTTGGCGCCTAGTGCAACGTCTTCCACCTCAGAGCGTTGCAATTTACGATATTTTCGCATGTCGTGTTTGCTGGGATTATAATCCCGCTTGGGATCGTAGCCGGGTATGCCGAGATCGGTGGCCTCATCGTTGAATTCACCAGAACTAAATTCACCTTCTTCGTCCTCGTCTGAGTATTCAGCAACACGATCTATACGATAATTATGATTGTGCATGTGTGAGTGATTGGCGGTGATTTGTTGATTTGGATTTTGATTATGGTTCGTATTATTATTATTATTATTGTGCTTAAGATTATGAGTTAAATTCATCAACTTTCGCAACGTTCGTCTTTTGTTTGTGGCTTGAACATTGTTTGTGTTGCTATTGTTATTAATTTGAATGCGTGAATTCTGCATTGTTTGCCTCAAGTAGGGTAAAAGTTAAGAGTAATAAGGAAATTAAGCACTTGAGATATGCGGTTGTTTTTGCACTGGTGTTCCCATCAAATCGCCAGAGTGAAAGGGAGCAGATAAGATTGTTTGCGTTACTTAACCCCGAGATTATTCTTTATCAGTTTTTTTATTCTGACATTGGTATACGCACTTTTTAATGTAATACATATGCATATTTAATTTAACAGATTGAGGTAGTTATACTTATATTTTTTATGTACTTTCAAGTGTTTAAATAATGATATGGCAAAGCGATCGTTAAAACGAGTTTGCAATTAATTACGCAGATACTTAGTTTTTCTTTTATTATAACCACCACACTGCCTTAACTACTGTCTTGGTATTATAATTTTTTAATTTGTTTTAAATTATTTTCCTCGCTCGGAGCTTTGCACGCGATCACACGCTTGTTTTGCAACTACGCTACCAACGCCGTGGCTTTCGTCAAAATACGTGCTGATGCGAATATTTTTTGGTTACGGGTACGCAATTTTAAGTACACGAACAGCTTGTGCCGCTTGAATGTGATATCTCCTGGGTAGTCGAATTTCTACTGTTCTCTATCGGTTGCTCGGAAGAAGTCAATGTGCTGCTGCCAAACAACGCTGCTTCGCGTAATCAACATTCGTTTTTCCTCAACCGGGCCAAATCTCTCACACGCGAGCACTTGGCCAATGTGAGCATAGTAAGGGCTGAGTTGTGAGCAGTGAGTAATCACTAGCTACAGCCCATTTATTACGATCGATCTACTCGTGTATGGGTGCTCAGTTCATAAACAAGAAGTTGATTTACAGCCATACCTAAACAAAAGCAGCAGCGTTGTATGGTTGTTAAAAATGTCTCATGCCCGTACAATTTGTACGAAGCATACTGAAATAACGCGGCGGCAACGCTGAGCGGTTGGAAAATCCGATTTTGACAGGGCGTTAGAAAGTGAAGTTGGCTGCAAAAAACGACGAAACTATCATTTTCGAGTTACACACACACACAAGCCTATGTTCATTGTTGCTGTTATTTCTACATTTGACGTAGCGTTACCGCTTTTGTTTAAGTATGACACTTCGGCGTTAACGCTGGGCGGCAGAAAACGCTCCGCTCAACTCTTGTTTCGGTATGGCTGTTAAGCACAATGGCATTTTTTATCGACTCTCAATGCAGTCAATGCACAAATACACTGAACATTTTTGAATATGCTATGTACATATGTATATACTTCTGTTAGAGCGCTTGCGTATAATTACATTCACGTTTATGCCTCATAAAATAGCCAATGAAGATACAATAGACTGATGTTGGAAATATGGTCATAAATATCGAGCAGACACACAGAGAGGGCGAATAATAACCCTGCAGCAATTCGGACTCACCCTATGTCCCCCAGCAGATAGTCCCTATTGTTACCAGTATTAGTACCTCATAATTCCCCTGCTAATGGTTTCAACCGTCATTTTTAGCATTAGCGTGTCATTGGAAAAGTGAACGTAAGATAGTCCTGGACTAGTCCAATTTTGGAGATTTTTTCGTTGGAGTACGATTGCCTTCTTCACAGATGCTTTTTCATATTTCGGAAAAACAAAAAAAAATTATTTTATCATTTCATAACCATGTTGCCTCTGAAGGCATTTGAGCCCGGACCCTCTTGAAAGCTAACAATTAGAGCCCGAACACATTGGAAACAACGAGTTACGGACCACAGCAGCCAAGTTGTTATCTTCATTATCTAAACGCTTTGTCGTTGGCGACATGAATTTTTTGAACGCGGCAGCGACATCATGAATTTGTATGAGTTTGACATAAAAGAAGAGGAGGACCCCTATCTGTCGCTCAAAAAATAGAAATAGATCTAATCTGGCCACAACTACGGTTG
>JAPVRG010284486.1:5317-16586 GCA_029783565.1 Rhagoletis cerasi
CTCCACGTAAAAAGATGCATCCCATTACTTGGCGGTTCTTGTATTGAGAAATAAGAAAACAAATCGATACAGAATTTCCAGCAAAGAGGAAGTTGAGTTTCACGAAAGACGAAACATAGTTTTAGATCAGCTTCCTGAAACTGGGAAAAGATATATGTATTTTAAACACCGGGTCACCGGTAGTAGTGAATTCCAGCAAGACTACATGGGGAATGACATGGCTTCGGTAAGTGTTTCTAAATGCTGAAAGCTAGCGCAGCATACAAACTAGTTTAGGAACAATATGTATATTGTGTGTAAATTTATATTTGTATACATATAACGGTTATTAGGGGTTTACGTTTTTATTGATCATACTTATGCCACTAGTAGAGATATTTCAATTTTTAATTGCCTCATTGCTTGTTCGATCAAACGAGCAAAACTAGACTGAAATCTATGCAGCAACTCCAACTGTATCGTAATTTTTCAAAGTATTTAACAGCATGCAACATATGTAAACATGCTTGCAAATAATTAGAAGCTATTCATAATTCAACATTTTATCGGGTGACAACAACAAGATTATCAAATCTGTACAGCAAAGCTATGCAAAGCATTTGCGTGAACATAATGTCACTATATATGTGTATATATGTATGTATGTATTTTGCTCCCAGCACACACACACACACATTCATATACACACAACACCTGCAGCCAATATAAATACCAGCAATTTCTCATTTTATTTGCATTATATATTTTACTGCTTTTCATTTCTATAACTGCTTCATTGCAACACCTGATAACTTGCCACAAATAGTATACTATGCGTTGTTTGGCATTTGTACGCAGCATGTTGCAACGCCAACGTGACACTAACTCAATTTCGAATTGCTCGGCATGTGGCAAATGTTGCGTGTCATTAATGTGCGCCACAATTATTGTTGTTGCAATGTGGCGGCTGTCAAAATAGCCGCTCCAGCAAGAAAGCAATGAAAAAAAAAATACCGCTTGTTGCATGCTGTTGCAACGCAATTGAAAGCTTCAATTTACCACCCATTGTGTGGCAATATGCAAAACAAGCGGCGCGTGCGCGTGTGCATGTGTAGACGGGTTACACACAGGACTGCCGCTACGACTCCATTGGAATGTGTGTAATATATGTAGGAAAGGCCGCATGCCAGATGCCACATTTTTGCAGTGATTTTTTATTTGTGGCAGTGTTTAGCGCATTTGGCGTAGTGAAGACGGACGCAATGATATGTTGTCTGATAAAAATTTACTTCCTACAATATTTGAAGACATGTTAAAAACTTAGGATTAGACAAAGTATAAAGAAGTATTACCAGAGATCTCACCGTCTGACCGTCATCTTCGCAAAATGCTTTTGATTTCGGAAATTTCAGCCAATTATCCATACCAAATGCAGATAAGTCCTTCTATGAGTTACTGTGGACGTACTTGACTCTAATATCTAAGAATTTACAGACCTCACGGAAACCCCGCAGCTCCAGTTAGAATATGCGTGCATCGTTTCCTAGTCGTAGTGAGTGAACTGCACCGGCTTCCTTAAAGTTGTTACCTACGACTTAAACGCAGAGAGAGGGAGAGAGAGAGACAGAGATCCATATAGTGCGATGTCTTTTATATTTGCATGCATGCCTCCGATGATATTTTCATGTCCTAAGAGTCTTGTTCACCACAAGCCTGACTATCTAATGTTGACTGCCGGCCCGGGACCTTAGATGATAAAGTTCCTCTTCCCGGCTGGTTGATGGTCGTCTGTAGTATAAAGTTTCAGCATAAGAAGATCCATCAAGCTACGTGGCTCTTTCCGGATCGAAAAACGATAAACCAAATCGGTCATGTTGTGATAGACGGAATAGGCGTGCTTCCAGTGTTTTAAACAAACGTACGTTCCGAAGCCTACACATCAACTTGGACCACAATCTATTTGCAGAGAAGGTACGCACATATCACCGTGCGGCAAAAAATGTGCGTATAGCAATACCAAAAAGGTTCGACGTCGTAAAGCTGCAATCATAACGGACAACCAGCCCATTCGCCAATAGATTTTCACATCAGCCTCCTGAGAGCACTCTTCCAAAAACCGATATATGCGGGCACACATTTCCAGCTTACTATATACGGCGCCGAAGAAGGCGAGCCCAGTCACGCGGCTATAGAAAAAAGTTATGCTGATGACAGGGCCACGCTGCTATCAGGAGCAAAGCGAGCTTTACCGCAACAAAACGAGATGGTCCGAAAATCATAACTGTGAGAAGCTGGGGATGCTGGTCACTAGAATAAACATCCGACAATTTATACAAACAGTTAGGCAACTTGCGGAATATTTTAGCACCACGGAACACTTTTTCCACCCAGCTGAATAATTCAGTCCGAGTCCAAAATTGGGGACGACGGAAGTGCCTCCTCCCGACTATGGCGAATTACGAATATCAATTCCGTGGCTGAAAATAAACAAAGCTACTGGCGCTGACGGTCTGGCAAATGAGCTATTCAAGTACGCTAGTAAGAAGTTGAGAAGGTCCGATGAATGCATGCCCGCTGACTGGAATGTGTGTGCATAACCCTTTCATATGCGTCAACTACCACGAGATCAGTCTTCTCATATATATTGCATGCAAGGTCTTATCGAGAGTATTGCGTGAAAGGCTACAGATAACCGCCAACTGCACTCAAACCACATATTTCGCTCCGATATGAATTTTAACCTTTTTTCCACTTATTCTAAAACCACTCAGGCAAAAAATTGCAAACTTAATATGACTGCAAAAAACAAGTTGACCTGAGAATGCAGAAAGATTTGAAGGTTTTACTATATGGGGCCTAGGTCTTTCATCCTGAGTTTGAATCATTCTGTCTCCGAAAATACTGTTGCACTGTGTTATTGGCGTATGCCGATGACATTAGGATCATTGGTCTTAATAGATATAATATCTGTTTCGTTAACTTGGTTGGAAGGTAACGACGATAAGGCGAAGTTTCTTCTGCTGTCTACCAAACAGTCAGTGCATACCAGCTCGCCAAGCGTAGATTTTTTTTTGTTATCGAGGATGGAAAGCATGAAAAGCCTTAACCCCGTCAGTGTGAGACTTTAGCCCACTAAAACCACCTCTTATCGTCCGGTTTCCCCCCTTGGTACTACCGTCAAGTATTTCGTCAGGAGGCCGTTTGAGCAAATTTCTCGAAAACAACCAGGTCGACTTTGTCGGTCATCTCAGTATGAACGTCGGGGTCTCCGTTCCTAGTTTTAGTCCGCACTTTGTAAGTTAACTAGTCTCTGTCTCCAATCGCTGTTCACGTTCGTTTCTGCGTCGTAACTGTTCACTTACCCACAACTGTTGTATAATTTCTGCTGATACACTGCAGACCGCCTTCCACGCCTCTTCGCTCTCGATCATTCGCAGAACTAAGTTTTCTGGTGCAACGTCAATTCCCAAAGCTTCCTAAATAATTCATGCTATACGTCTTCTTCGGTCTCTGGATCGCAAATCTCGCAAAACGGATCCTGCTCATGCCCGAAACGATGGAGGAAACATTTAAAGCAGCCGTGGCCGCTAATAATTTGAGTGAGGTTGTAGTCTACCACGCCGTGCCTCCCATTAAACCATGGCTCAAGCTTGGGAGTGAGCCGATGAGTCCACCGACTGTTTGAGGCAGCATCCCATCTTGCTTGCCACTGGGCCATACCCCTTTGCCTTGCCTCGCTCTTGCAAACCTCGAGCTCAGTGTTTGGATGACATCGTTTTGCTACTTTAAGCTCATGTTGCTCTTGTGCGGCGATATAAAGAGGGAATAGCCCTGATATAACTAAGGCAGCATCTTACTACGCTTGCTAGTAGCTGTCTACATTGTTGGCGTGGTCCACTAGTATTTGCCATAATTCTAGACAGCGCTGTGGTCACGACTGCGGCTTTGTTGTTGGCATAATCCAGGTGGTCCCGGAAGCTTAAACAATGGTCGAGTAAAACGCCAACGTATTTGACATACGGTTTAGACTCGATCATGGTGTCGCCAACTTTTCTCTACCCTCATTCGGCTGCTTATTAGAACCGTCTCTGTTTTGTGGGCGGCTAAAGTGAGATACTTTACATTAGCCACAAGCGATGTATCATCAGCAAACCCAACGACGGTTAAACTTCGAGCACCGGCAAGCGCAATAAACCGTCATACATTATGTTCCACAGTAAGGGGCCCAGTACGGATCCTTACGGCTACGGTGACTTCGTGGTAGACATTGCTTTTTTACTGTTGAAGCAAAGTTCTGTATTACTTAAGTAGCTTGATACGATGTTATACAGATGCAACGGCACTTTAAAGTCCCTTAGTGCACTCAGTATTTGTTTCCAGCTGGCGCTATTAAATGCGTTTTTGAAGTCTAGTGTTACCATCAAGCAATATTCTTTATCGCCGCCAAGCCAGCGTAGATGACTTCATTTATTTGGGAACCAGCTTCTGTCTGTACTCAAAATAAGCATTCAGATTTACAAGCGAATACCACAGACGATAGGATGATGAACTGTATGAGCTCTACAACGAAACGGACATAGTGCGGCGAATTATAGTACAGCGGCTCCGCCGGCTTTGACAAGTCGTAGGAATGGACAGAAACGCACCAGCTGTGAAAGTATACAATGTGGGTCACGATGCTGGTAATAGAGGAAGAGGAAGACCTCCTCTGCGATGGAACGACCAGGTTGAGAAGGACTTGGCTTCAATACGCCTTTTCAATTGGCGATAGTTGCCATAGAAGAGAGACGCCTGCCGTGCTTTATTTGACTCGTCTAAAATCTTAGATTAGGAAGTTAAAACGCCAAATATGAAGAAAAAGCTAATAGTTTAGGCTTTGCTGAAGATACGGTTACTTTAATTGATAACCAGCTCAAGAAGCCATAGTTTCGCTGCGGATATCCACAGCTTTCTTTGAAATGCTATCAAAAGTATGTACGAAATGTCATCTGCGATCCCGCCTCAGCAATGGTCCCTTAAACTGGGAGGTTTTTGTTACCCTCTGTACTTCTGATTCTCTGTTGACGTTCATATGCGATTTGCAAAGGCACAAAGAACTTGAATATTATTTGCATAAAAAAACATATATATGTACGTATGTATGTATCATTAGAAATTTTCAATTTTGGACGCTTCAATAATTTTGCCTTCAATCAACAGTGTGTGCATGAAATTCCCCACTACCTAAAGCGCGGCGGCAAAACAGCAATATTCACAGTAGCAGAGATAGCAATTTCCATTTTTGCCATGTATGTACATATGTGTGTATATATATGCAGAAAAACTTATATGCATATTCATTTTTTGTCAGTTAATATTTTTAAGTAAAAAAATCCATACATATATATGTATACTCATAGTACACATTTACTTCTGCCAATGAGTATTCGCCGAAAAGCATGAAAAGGAAAAATTGGCACAAGGATGTGTGGGGGAAGTGGCGGTAAAATGATCAGTGGCGGACAACCAATATTTTGCATTTGATAAATGGAAATAATGAACGCTTATGCGTGGGTGTGTGTAAAACTCATACATACATATATACATATGAATATGGGAAATACTCGTATGTATGTATGATTGCCAACGCAAACAAGTTCACGAATATGCTGAATGCTGGAATATTTGTTATTAGATATGCAGCTACAGAACAAACTGTTGACAAACCGATTTTGTTTTTTTTTTGTGAAACAGCGGATGCTTGTTTTTCATTTGAATTTGTTGTTGTAATGCAAGTTATCGTTGAAGTCACGTAACGATGCTTACAGACGCACATACGACTAAACGTTGGTATTCCATAGAAACGTAATCAATCGAGCTACATACATTTTAGGTACAAATACATTTCATTAGCAATTCCAATTCTTGCAATTCCGTTTTCCTTGCCACATTTGCGTATGTGGACACTTCCTTCTTTTTCGAATTTTTTCGAGTTTTTAACGAAATTTGAGGTTATTTTTTCCTTTGTAATTTGAGATGAGTATTGATGAAATTACGGAGGAGGGGCTAACATAATTTATGCGCATGTTTCCTGATCATATGTACCAGCCAGGTTATGTACGAAGTTTGCGCTGTTTTACAACGGAGAATAGAAACTCATTTAGCAAATGAACAAATGTATTCAGGTATGTATGCATGTATGTATGTACATATGTATATACAAAGAAGGTATATGTATGAGGAGATATTGCACTGTAGTGATGAATTATTTTCTTTAAGGACCTTCACCTAACTGACTTCAAATATTTTCCGCCGAAAAAATATCTGATTCATTCTCGGTGATAGGAGAAGTGGGTTCAGGGGTGTTTTTGAGGCAGTCCCAACTTGAATTCGATCACGGCTTTTAGAGAGAAGGCTTCTCGCCTTCTTAGTCACTTCCTTTAGATTATCAAGCAGGGGCTCGTTGCCAAGTTTCTTCAGCACGCTTCGCACTGACTGCGGAGCGTACTTCCTTTTTGGTCCCTGCACCAGCGGGACGTGAATAAGTTCTAGTACTGGCCCAGTTCGTACTCATGGAGGGCTTATGGTCGTTTACCGTTCTTTTTATTTAGGGCTTTCGGGTGCCAGTATGGTCCCAGCTAGCAACCGCTTTACAACTGTCCTCAGGGGGTTTGCCGGCGGATATCCTAGCTGTTGGCGACTGACGCTATAAATCTATCGGCCGTACAGGCTCAGCTTACGCGCCAGACACCAATTTCTTGCTGCCCCCGAAAGGTCAACTGCTGTTGACGCTGGGAGCGACATATTTCTTGAAAGATGTGAGCCGTGTGGGATTTTTTAGGGACCGATCCCAAGGGTCCCGAGGGTATTATGATCAGACGAAATTTAGCGATATGGGTCTTCGAGTATACACTGGCGATCAAAACTGAGTTAATGGTGTTTTTTTAATATTCACAATGTTTTTCTATTTAAGTTTTTTTTTATTTTTTCATAAATGTTATATAAATCAAAATTTCCAACTTTATACAAAATTTAGAAAAATTCAAAAAACTTTTTAATCTAAATTTCTGGGTATATGTAGTTATATGGTTCATAGAATTTCAGTAAAACAAGTGTAAGTTTTAAGTGGGCCAAAAATTGCGTTGATTTTTTATATTTTTTTTTTCTGACGGCTTTTGTTGTATAGCAAGTGCAATTTATAAAAACTGGCGTTGATTTTTTGAATTTTTTTTTCTAAATGGTCTTGCGCATTTTCTTTAACAAGAAATTTATGTCTGAACGAAAAATAGTGCAGAAAGCTGTCACAAAAAAAAAATTAAAATCAACGCGATTTTTTAGCCGCTTCAAACCAGGGCTGCACAATAACGTTATTTTTATCAATAAAAGAAAAGAAATTTCGTTTTTGTTTTGTCTATCAATAATGTAAACGTTATGTGTTTGACAAAAAAAATTTCGTTTCGTTGACCACCAAAAAAAAAAATTAGAAAAAAATCAACAAAAATTTTGTTTGTGTTGGTTATCAAAAAAAAAGTTATCGAAAGAATTCGTTTCTCTTGTAATCAAGTCCAATGAAATTATTTTGATAACATTTTTTTTTTAAATCAACGAAACGAAATTTTTTAATATTTTTATTATTATTTTTTTTTTGATAACCAACAAACGACATTTTTTTTATAAATTTTTTTTTAATAAGTAACGAAATTTTTTTTTTTTTGCTTTTCATGTAACTGCATACCCAAAAATATTCTAAAAATTCAGCTTATAAAGTTCCAAATTTTGATGAAAATTCGTTGAACTTTTCAAAATTTTATGTAGATAAATTTTGAAATCAATATATTGTATATCAGTATTGTAATCGTTATGAGTTCGACAAAAAAAAATTTCGTTCCGTTGACCATCAAAAAAAAAATCAGAAAAAATCAACAAAAAATTTGTTCTGTTGGTGTCAAAAAAAAGTTATCGAAAAAATCGTTTTTCTTGTAATCAAGTCCAATGGTTTCCGAAATTTTTTTATATATAAGACAAGAATATAGAAATATATTTAATATTGATATTTTTTTTTTTGATAACCAACGACGCGAAATTTTTTTTATAAAAAAATTTTTTTGGACAATCAACGAAACGAAATTTTTTTAATATATTTTGTTTTTTTGATAGCCGACAAACGAAATTTTTTTTTTTAACTTTTTTTTGTTTTTCATGTATCTGCATACCCAAAAATATTCTAAAAATTCAGATTAAAAAGTTTGAAATTTTTCCGAAAATTCGTTGAATTTTTCTAAATTTTGTATAAAGTTTGAAACTTTGATTTATATAGTAGTTTTGTTTAAAGTATGAACAATATTTTTATAAAAAATCGGCAAACACATTCTAATTTCAACAACATTGTGAAAACATATTTAAAAAAGTCGCCAACCACTCAGTTTTGATCAATATCAATCTGAGTCCTTGGTTACCTACTGATCCGAAATCTTTCGGCCACCGCTCCGGCTCCTTAAAAATATCGTGCGATGCCCCTGACTGCAAGCCATTCAATGGACACGCGTAGATTCGACATCCTCGTATCTGGATTCATAGTGTCCTTTGATAACTGGGTCATAACGAAAACGATGCGATTCTTCATCGTGCACTACGGAGTTAATGCGAGAGAGGCTAAGTAACCGAGGTGTTACGTAGAATCGGGCAGTGAGATACATTTAATTCACACCCAGCAGGATTGTACGATTTTCTTGGACAACATTGGGGCAGGAATGATCCCATCTTAAAAACGCAAGTTATATGTAATTATGTAGCTGTAAAATGTTCCAATGGCCACCTGAACTTTAACACCAGTGCCTCTTTGTCATTTCGTCACTAGAAACATAAATAGTCCGCTGAGGAGCCTCGCGCATCTCTTAGGGTCCAACGAAGTGTGATTGTGGAAAGAAATTTCCACAAAGTCATTGTGCTTCGTGAAGTTGGAAAGGGATCTTACGACAGATGAAAGCCTACTTTCGTGAGAGCTGAAGTTCTCCTAACGCCTCTCTACCGATCCAGTTGAAAGTCCTGCAGTGTCCACCTTGTGGAAAAGACACCCGAGAATTCTGAAGCAATTATAAACACATATATTCCTTAGTTTTAGATATTGAACGCTATTATATACAGTATAACACATACAAGCACACCCTTGCATCCCTCTGTTTGTTGGTTACAAGCAAGTTTAAAAAAAATAGATTTTTTCCAAGCTAACCTCATTTTTCTTGCACCCTACGTCACCAACTTTTTTCTTACCAGCGTTTGCACCAGAAGCATCTTACTTCTCTCTTCCCCTCAACACAACTCTTATGATCCTTGTGTGCGCGCCTGTAGGTATGCAAAAGAAATTAATTGCACTTTGTTGAACATAAATTTTCCTTTTTTTTGCATTTTATTCTATTTGCAATTTTTTATGTTCTTCTTCCACATATTTATGCATTTCCTTGACGCTTATGTCCAGCTGGCATTTTTTCGCTAGTTTGCAAGTAACGCCTGCGGCATCTTTCATAACATACAAACTACATTGATACTTTCATATATATGTATGTACACATGGGGCTCTTGGTTGCCGCAGTGCACCGCCATATGTGGAGAAAAAATGTGTACTTATGTCTTTCTTTTACATGCTTCGTCAAATACGGATTTGAATGAATGCTTGACCGGCCGGCTGTGTAGCGGCAATAATTCGATTAATTTACCAGGCTTGCTTTTATGCCAATTTTTCTCCTTATATACGTAGTTACTCACATATTTTCTACTCCATAGCCTGCTTTTTTATCATAGATTTCAACAGTTTCTATTTCACCACATCCCTTCTATATTAAAATATGTTTAAGTCGAACTGAGTAAGTCTATAAGACATCCTTTTTTCTCAAAACCTTCGGGCCGGTTCTTAATGCGCATACTTTGGATTATTCCACTGTGAACGTTACAGCATTAGACTTGAAGTCACGACTCACCGATATGGCGATTTATGAAGTCTTCAGAAGTATCGAGAAATCACTGGAGCTTATAAGATTTACTTTTGCACAGAAGTTTCCTTAAAAAATGTCCGCGCAGAAGCTCTTAATGAATTCCTGGACGAGTTAGGCGCCGAAGAATGTTCAAGCTTCTGGATAATGGCAACGCTGCGGAGCATTTCGATTTGCGCTGAATTCACAATCGGCATGTGGAGTTTAATCAAATCAATTCACTACTTATGACGCGGTAATTTACACAATATCTGAGCCATTACCGTCGGTGGTGTAAAAGAAGTGACTTTAACTAGGCTGAGAGAGAGGGCTCATCTCTGCGGTATGGGAGTTCATCCAAAGAAAACAATATTAGTGTTATTCGCTGTCCAGTCTAAAATAACTAGCAATCAAAGCTGATCGCTCAAAAAGGGGTGGAGGGTGTGGAGGCTTGGCGTTGGGTGGTTTCTCAACCGAATATACGTTTATATAGACGTTTATATAGCGAGCCGCTTGCCTCAAGATAGACGCAGCTTGCAGCCGCACCTACCGGTGTATAGACGCTGCAGACTTCAGTGAGCCCTTAAACCGAATAAGTCGGAGTAGCCCCATCAAAGCTCCTATTTCCCAGAGTGGGCGAACGAGCACGCAAGGGTCAGTATTGAGTCTATACTCAACTGTAAGTGCATACACAGCAGAACGACGATACCCCATTGCACTCCAAACGACTGGCGTGCTCTGTGGACTCAGCTTAGGCAGTTACAGCCTAAAAGAGGAAGAAGAAGAACTGCATGGAGGGAAAAATAAAAGGGCATGAGAAGGGTTTGTCTGTTTTATCTACCACAATGGGACCAAATACTCACTACATACTAGATCCATCAGAAAACTACACTTGAATTTGTCTGCCTGACTTTTGGGGCAGCGATTCTCTCAGGCTCTAAGGAGCAAAATCCCTTCATAGGGGTTTGCATGTACTCTAGTTGATGGCCACCGCAGCATTACAATTCGTTTGTCCCATATCAGTCCATTTTACGCTTCGGCTTTTTCGAAGGTACTGCGGAAAGACGCACTAAGGCAAAGCAACACACTTAGGCCGTTTTGGTCCATTCTGATCTACTTTTGCGTGAGCTTCAAGAGTGGCTAGATACTGAAAGAATTGTTTACTTAAGATTTGCAAACACGTCTTTGCGTCGGCGAAGCAGTGCAGCCACGACAGAACGTTAACTGGGTAGCTCAGTCATTTTTCGAGCGTTCACATTAAGCAGTGCCTTGGGGAGAGTGAAGATCAGAGTTTTAGATATGTCTTTATTGAAAATGGACCAGATCTGCAATGTAAACCATCTTAC
>JAPVRG010284503.1:6360-17135 GCA_029783565.1 Rhagoletis cerasi
ATTTAAAATTTTCTTGTGAAATATTTCGTTTGTTTTGGGGGAACCCTACAATTGTTTTAAACTAGTTTTTATTTTGTAAAATTTACTGATTGGAACAAGATAATCGATCTTCTTCTAAACTGCCACTTTTTCTGCACTTTGTACTAAAAAATTTAATATAAACAAATAAAAAAATCAAAAATCGGGCTCAACTAGTCTCTTGCAAATTTTAGCTTTTATTAAAAAAAACTAATCAAATTAGTTGAGAAATGAAGGCTCCAGCGAATTATGAACATTAAATTACATTTATTAACCACTGTGCGCACTGATGTAAAATGTTGAAATGAGAAGTAATGAAATTCGCATAAAAACGCTTATCCAACTATTTAAAAGCTTAGCTATTGAATGTTTGAGGTATTTTTATAATAAGGCTCATACACACTGTTTTGGACTCTCTCAGTAAAAAAGTTAACTACTTGAAAAGGAAGGAGACAGAGTTCTACACACAGAGTTTTGTGGATTTTAACAGAGATATTCGCTACAGAAAAATCTCACTAAAAATATTGAGTACTATTTTGGTAATGAACAATTCGAGGTTCTTTAAAAAAAAACAGCTACATTGGCAAACACCAAACGTACCGGAATAGCAAGTACGAGAATTATTGTAACTTTAAATTTAAATACCGGTTGGTATTATTTTCTTATTCAGGGCCAATTTCATAATGAACCACTTTAAGTTCCTTGTTATTATTTATGTGGCGTATTTACATTTAGATGCAAGTGTTATTTGAGCTTTGTAGGTTTGTATAAGGAAATGGATAAGCAACAACAGCTTTCGGGGTGTACATAGCTCAGTGGTTAGCGCTTCTGACTTTGAACATCGATGATGCGGGTTCGATTCCTGCTGAAGTCTAGAAAAAGAAGTCTGATGAGGAGATGTGGTGATCTCCGTAATAGCAGCTATAACTCCTACCGTTTAGACTTTGTTCCTTTCCAATTTTTCCTAAAAAAATAAAATCGTGGTACAAAGCTCAAATAACACTTTAAGTTCCTTTTGAAAAAGTTTCCTTTTAATTAAAGTGTCATTTAAATGTACTGTGTCTCTTAAAGGCACCCGTGTCTTTAAAGTGGGTTTATGAAACCGACTGGCAAATTGAAGCATGCCTTAAATTCTAAAAGATTCCTTAATTTTATTATGAAATTGGCCCTAAGTTTAATCAAACGCAAGCAAACATGGCGTATGAGTAACAAAATTTACTGCTCATATTTAAAAAAAAAAAAACAAATTAGTCATTTAATTTAACAATCGGTTGCGGGAAAATAATTAGTCGCAGCGTAGTACTTCCCATGAAAATTATTTTTATAATTTCTTTATCTACAAAACGATATTACTTCCATTTGGATATGACGAACGAGAAACAAACCGTCAGCTGTATTAGAAGCGATGCGCTAATTGCCAAAAGTTTTTAATATACATATTTTTATAAGCCTCGTCTTTTATATTGTTTGCTCTTGCATTTCATGATTAGTGCAAATCCTCTACAAATTTATACTCTTAGATCGCTATGAATTTTCTTCATTCAGAGCGATTATCCCATTATTTTTTTTGAGCAATTAGCAACGAGCAAAAATTATACATTTTAATAAACTTTCAATTTAAGAGCATTTCTTTTCAAACTAGGATTAGTCTTCTTAAAGACCATTAACGCTGTTCACTCATGCTATTTCGAATTTTTCTAGATAATTAAAATACTTTGCTTTTGAAGTTATATACCTCTATAAATTTTTCTGTGTATAGTGAATTACCTTTCCTCTTTTCGAAGTTTGATCCCTCTTTAAAAGGATCATGACTACTCTTTACCCCTACCATTTCAGAAGTTATTAGGTAATGAGAGAGGAATTTGTTTGTATGTTATTCCATATATGAAATAAAATTATTGTCATGATCAGAAATAATAGTAAACAAGTCTTTTTGACATTCAAAACTCGAAGTTTCTAAATATCTAAATTTTCCTTATATAAAATATCGAAGCTCTGGACGTAGACGAAATAGTATTCCTTACAATGTCACTGCTCTGCACGCAAAGAAGGAGCAACGCAATAGTACTAACGAGTGACTTTTTGACACAATAATAGCACTTTTCAAATATACTAATTCCTCTTATAAAATATTAAAACCTCTGCCAGCACACGAAATGGTTTAAAAAATAAATCAAAAAGTTGATTAATATGATATATTTTAAAATTGTTAAATATAAAAATTAATCTAAAAGATATAGGGCTCTTCATGCAGACTTTTTAAAGACTCGAAATCTTACAATTTGAAAGTTAGTTAATACCTTTCTTTATTTATAGAGGAACTACTCTATTTAAGGCACTACCGTAGATATTTTTGGATTTAATAAAGGTGTACTGACTACAGCGCCACCTAGCTGATTAGAATTTTATTTTTGTCCGTGTAACGGGTCTAAGGAATGTATTTTATTTTATATATATATACAGGGTGTCCCAGAAGTCGACGTCAAGCCGGAAACGGTTGACAGATCAGGACAAAGTGACGTCACTCTCTGTCTCGCGCACACTTCGTAAAATTACTCTCTCCGTCACACTCAAACTAGAATTACCTTAAAAGTTACGGCTTCAAGGAAAGTCTTGCGAACACTACAATCGTTTTGAGTAAGAAGAAAAAAATGTTCAAAACTGAGTTTCTTTACAAAAATCAAAATTGTCCATAACTTAAGAAACAATCTAGCAAGTGTCATACCATTTTGGAATCCTTTTAAATGCGTAAACTTTAACAGTTGCTTGCCAAACTAGTGTAGTACATTTTTTTTTCAGGACATTCAGTCAAAGCTAGGCGAATCATTAAATTTCAAATTTGTTTTGGGCAAAAAGTGTAATTTTCTTTCCAAGCTAGAGCAAATGGCTATAATTTTTAGACGAAAATTTACAGAAGCATTACTCAGAATTACCTAATTGAGAAAAAGTAGAAATTTGTAGTAATGGAAATACAAATACCATCACTGGGTGTAGATTTTTTCATTTTGTTTTGAGCGCCTATATTTTTAAAAATACAAGACATAGATTTTTTTTCTGATAACTATAATGACCTGGCCGGTCACCCGTTTCCGGCTTGACGTCGACTTCTGGGACAGACATCCTGTACATATGATAAGGGTATGTTTATTTGTGGATACCCTCTTACAAGCTAATTTGTATGTACATATGTATTTCTATACCAGAAAGGGTATGTATCTACCTCAAATTAAGCATTTGTCTGCCCGTTTTAATCCTCAGTCAAGTTTAATTAAATTCTCTTAATTATTACCAATGTATTAGCGCCTTTTACCTTGGCGACATCAAATTCATTTTGCTTGGCATGACGCGCTGATAATTAAAAGCTTCAATTAATTGGCAATCGCTATTTTTGGCTGAACTCGCCAAGGAGGGCAATAGTGGCATGACCATTTAAGGTATACCTACATATACACATACACTATGCAATTTCTTTTTGCATCAACCTTTTCTAATTTACCGTAAATTGTCTTTTATTCCTTGTGACACTTCCGTTGACTGTTCACGTCATCGGCGACTACACAGGCGAGGTAGTTGCGTCGGTATTAATTTGTTATATAAATATGCGCATACATATGTATGTACATACTTACATATGTAAGGTTCGAAAAAATTTTGCTATTGAGTAAATTAATAAAACACAAGCTATAAATCAACAACACATTTCTTTAAAATGTATGTATGTGTAAGTATGTAAATGTGTGCATTCAAATGTACAAGTGTATGTAAGCATGATATATATATATATACATATGTACATGGACATTAAGGTTAACTTATAATAAAATTCCTTCATTTTATATTCCTTCATTTCCAATTTGCTCTTCTCGGAAGTCCCTTATTGATTTAATTTATTGCTGCGATTCCAACAACTTTACGTTTATTATGTGATTATTACATAGCAACAGCTGTAAGCAGGCGAAATGCAGTGCCAGCGAGAAAGAGTGGGGTGAAGGGAAATTCCACTTTGAGGGGAAGGAATAATCCAGTATAAGGCAATGTGGAAATTACTAAGCGGGTTTGAATTGGAAAAAATACATTTTTGATTTAACTTAAAGAATGTATGTATGTATGTACATTAGACTGGGTGGGTCCCCAAACCAAAAAAGTTTGCAATTACCATATATATACTTTTTATATATACTTTTTTTTTATTCTGCCGAGGGGTAGTGCGCACCAACATTTAGTCCGTTCGAAATAGAAACCCAAGCCGCTATCCGTTTTCTGCTTATTAACATAGCGAACTAATCTTTGTCTGGCTCAAGCCGAACAATCACGTTTTTATACAAATATGCAAAATAATTAAAAGTTTTATATTATTCATATTTCTGCTATAGTATTACTATAGCTGTTTAATTTTTTAAGCGAGTTAAGGTTAATTAAAAAAGGGCGTTTAAACGTAGGGAATTATATAATCTTATCTTTGTGGTTGACTTTGTTATGATAATATGAAAGATACCAATCCCTCTAGGCTTAATATGGTTCCA
Source organism: Rhagoletis cerasi (assembly GCA_029783565.1). Classification (NCBI taxonomy): domain Eukaryota; kingdom Metazoa; phylum Arthropoda; class Insecta; order Diptera; family Tephritidae; genus Rhagoletis; species Rhagoletis cerasi. The sequence goes on from JAPVRG010284503.1 coordinate 10,902, forward strand.
GAGATCCGCAGTGTGCACGTGTATATTTTCAAGAGAAGCCACGTCCGGGTTTTAATATTTCCAACTTCACCTAATTCAGTTAACGGGACATTGATAAAATACCCCATCTCAGTACTCTAGGTAAATTATTCTAGAGTTAGGCATCATAAGAATTTTAGATCATATCGGAGTTGCCACGCCTCTTTTCCATTAACTCCGAAATTTGTTGAATCTTCGTAAGAAATTCCACTACCCTATTTAAAATTCTTCCAGAGATTTGCTATATGAACAACTATATCTCCCTAGAAAATTCTCGTTCTCTAACACAAATAGTTCCAGAGATACGCAGTATGAAAATTTCATTTTTTACGGGGGGCTACAAGCCTCTTTTTCATACATACATACATAATTTGAATTTTAATAATATTATTTCTATCGGAAGGATAGCCGAAGAACCTGGCCTATTGAAGCCCTCTACCACTCCTCAGTACTAACTGTATAAATATATATATAGTAGTATATTATAAGTTTACTAACAGAGAACACAAAATGTATCCCATCCCTTAAAGATAGTTGAGGATCCTGGTAACCAGCACAGTGCTAAAGTATTTCTCGCTGCCATAGACAGACGACAGCGTTAATCCGGACCAACTCGTTAATTCGGAATTAACTCTGGAACTAATTGCAGTTCATCCGAATTAAGTCCTCCAGTTAATTCCCAAAATTAATTCACATCCAGGGAATTTTCGATAGCAACACTGTCCAATACGACCAAAAATAAACAAAGCATACAAGTAACCAAAGAAAGCCAGTGTGTTTGACGTCCGCGATAACTGAGTGGTCAGAAATGTGTACTAAAACTCAGCAGCACCCAGGTGCAGGCTTCACTCCGAGTGATTCTTAAAAAAAATAAATTTTATATATACTTTTTTTTTAATCATGAAAAAAGTTTTTTCTTAATAGCGGTCGCCCGTTGGCAGGCAATGGCAAACCTCCGAGTGTGTTTTTGCCTTGAAAAGACAACATCAAGGCGCACGCCACAAATCGGAGGAGAAGATTGGCCCAACACTAACATATATATTATTAATCTAATATTTTAGAGTAGTATTTCATTTAAATTTAATTACATTAAAAAAATAAAAGTAATAATTGAGGGAGCAAAAAATAAATGTATTAAAAAGTATTTGCAGGCCGTGGGAATCCGATTCCACGACCTCGTGGCTCGCTTAATCCGCAGTACTGCCGTCTGTCAGGGTACAGTTTTTATTGGATCAACTGCGCCATTAATCCGGATCAACGTTACCGCCTGTTAGGCTTTAAGGCCAGTATGCAGCTCTTGAGAAAGCGGTCAAGAAAAAATGTCCATTATTTCGTCTGTGTGTCCAAGGAATTTTGACATCTGATACTTCACCAGCTTGTTGCATCACTCTTTCCTCAAGAAATAATGGAACGGGCTTATACTTCTGTTGCAAGTATGGGTTGCCTTGTGCTCTTTTTTCACAAAAAACTTTAGAAAACAGTAGTAGAAAGCGTAGAAAATTTCTTAAGAACTGCGTACTGCCTCAAGAACATTTTTCTCAAGAAAATTTCTTAGCCATTTCTTGTACGTCATTTTATATGGATTTTTTGCTTTTCTTGAGAGCTGCATACTGACCTTTGAGCAGCCTTTAACAAGCTTGGATTTAATCATCTTTTTGGAGAGGGCTGAAAAAAATTCAACACTTTTTTCAAGGTTTAATTTGGTGCAAGCTAAGATTACAAATATTTCAGCTGTCTGTCAAAATTTGTATTTCTGGGATTTTCAATAGGGTTAGTATCTTCATAATAAACCTAAAAATGCATAGCATACATATGTCTGTAGTGTTGCCTACTGTACTTAGGGCAAAAAATCCGGTAGGTGTCGCTAGAGTCGAGATATCTGCAAACCTCGTATTTATGGACCGATTAGATTCAAACACCAAAAATTTCTTAGATACATATCTACGAAAAAAAATCGTTTTTCTAAAAATGGCTCGATAGTTGGCATTCTCATTGATTTATCAACGCAGAGGCAGACCAACTGTTTAGGTGTAGTGAGACGTACTTGTCATATGGCAGTTTCATTCGCTATGATAATCAAAGTTGAACTTTGTGTCGCTATAAATTCGTTAATCTTAGACTATTTTACGCAATCTTCAATTCTTCTTAGAGGACGGTATAACACTGCGCAAATTAACTCTTTTGTTGCACCAATTCGGGGTTTGATACAGATTTGTAATACTATTTATGTATATCCAGATTTGAAACTTCATGATTGGTTCATGTGTCGGTGGGGACTTCAAAAAAAAAAAAAAAAATAGGAGGTTATCAATTCGTTGCTTTCTTTTTTTTTTGCTTTTGTAACAGCGAAAAAATAGTAATAATGATACGAGTATAAATAATTTACAACGCATTTAGAAAAATATAATATTTTTTATTTCAAAAATAATGGACTATGGTTACAGTTAAAAACAAGTGCAATACCCAGCGGTACAGCTGTACCAAGTATGTCAGTGAAGGAATCCAGAGAGAGTATCGCAAAAGGGTTAAAAAGAAATAATACCATATCGTAAAAAAAGATTGTGTAAAGCAATGGACCCAAATAGGTACCTTGGAATACATAATACATGTATCACTGAAAACGCCAAAAGAATGACTCATCAAAATTCAACGGATAGCTTTTTGCTATTTAAGCAGGGATCACACGATTTGTACATTTGTACAGATTTGTACATTTTGACAGCTACAGGGTAGGGTTGTTTGGATTTTTTTTTTATTGAGCTGAACTAATTCTCGATAAAATTTTTTGAGAACACCACTCTATGACTGGCAGAATGAGCAACTCTGTACAAAAGTAAAAATCGTGTGATCTTTGCTTTAGTTGTATTTTAAACCAAAGCCAAATGCCTTTACAAAGTCCGTATAGAGAATATCATTCGAATACCCTTTATATACCCGAGCGCACTTGTGCACAAGGATATATTACTTTTGTCTTATTTTTTTTTTTAAATTTTTTTATATATCTTTATCATCATATTCGTTATAAAATAAAATTGCACATCATAAAATTTAAGAAGGTTAGTACTAAAAAATATCCGCAATCGTAAACGATAATGGAACAATTCCACATGAAGCACGGATATTTCCTTCGCTTTTCGATTTCATTTTCGGTTGCCTTTCCAATCCGTTTTCTCACTAAAGTGTGCATCCGAGACGTCTATCTAGAATAACTAGTACTGAGAACGGTTGTGAAACTTATAAGCCTTCTGCCGTTTTTGTGATATTTTTACGCTTTAGTTCTGAGCTTGACATAAAATAACATATTCAGCACTTATTCCATTATTAATTAAAACTTTTTATAATTGTTTAATATGTTGCGTCTGACTGTCGGCAAAACGAACATTTCTTGCTGGCTGCGTGGGTATAAAAAAAATGCGGAATCAATAAAACTTGTTCAATCTTATTTCTTTCATAAAAGCAGTGAGATATCTAATCGAATAAAATATGATTTCAATTCATTTTAGCTGCACGATTGCTCGCTTGAGCGAGAGCTTTCCTCTGATTCATGCAAAGCTTATGGAATTATTTCTATACGATGCATGCAAACAATATGCAAATTTCTTAGAAGGGAAGCAAATAAAATAAAATGCAATAGAAAATAATATAATGCAATATAATACATTTTTACCCGACTAAGAGAAGAAAGAGTGAATGGTTGGGTAAAGCGAGGGAGTAGTGTGGATAGACTGGCGGGTATGCACATATGTACATATGTAGATAGATTGCAAAACAGGCAAACAGAGAATTCATGTCAGCATTGCGTCGTACATGTTCATCCCGCCACTGAGAAAATATCAAGGATATAAAGATACTACGAATGAAGTACTACGTTAGAAAAGGAAATGTAAAGAGTGTACTGAAAAGAGATTTCTTTGAGGAATAAAATGAAGGAATAATACATTTTGTATATCATTGCTTTATTAGAAAAAAATGTATGCATTAATATTTGTATGTATGTATCTATCATGTCCATCATGTAAACTCATGGCTGTAATTGCAGTTGGCAAAAAGTCTCTTATTATGGAGCAAAACTGCAAAATTTTTTGGCTAAGCTAAACTCTTTCTCAGAACATATTCTCTAACGATGAATTCATTTAGTTGGAATCCTTGTGTGGAAAACATTCCTCAGAGCTAGAGATGATGATTTATGTTCTGAGCTCTTAAAAATTGTAGAAAGAGCTTCTATATTTCTGGAATATCCATGCCTCGTATCACTCGATTTTACCAACGCATTTCGACTAACTGCATTACGGCTTGCCTTAAGATTTCCATACAAGTCCACAATTAGAAAATGCAGCAAAGTCTGTACAGCGTTTGTCGGTATTGAGGGTAAAGCCATTATGATCATCATGTATGCCACCCTCTGAAGCTTGGTTAACTCATACCGAATTGTTGACTTATCCAGGGACGTTCACCAGACGGTGTATATACATCCAGTAAACAATGTGAGGCTTCAATCCCCTTTTCGCCCGCCAGCTGAGGGCAGCTATAGCCTTCCAAAGCCACTCGTCTACATGGCACCGCCAGGCAAAGGTAAAGTCTTATCATCTAGGAACAACGACAAGCTATGCTCCCAGCTGCCAATAGTTCTGTTCCGCAGGGAAGAAATGCATAGAGTAGTAGTCTTTGAAAGAAGCTTTAAGGGTAATATACTTAAACAGCAAGGCGACCTGGAGTACCTCTGTTATGGAAGGACACGTCCAGGTGAGCACACTACAGTGGTACTCAGACAGCTCTAAAGGCTATGTTACACGATTAGGAATTTATCATGTCAATATTTTGCCATATGCGCATATCCAGCATCTAGTACATTGAGGAAGAAAGAAGTAAGGAGTATAGGTTGTAAGTAGTTTAACTTTACCTTTTGGCCCTCCCATGCCTTTCTGCTTTTGGAATATACACGACTTTAGCCAGGAGTCCCGTTGGGCGTTCTTAATGGCACCCTTAAACTTCTTTAATGCATTCATGTAGGCTGGCCAGAACTATTTCGCTTTCCAGCTTTGGATTAGCTTTCTGCTTCCCTTCTTAGGGAAGGCGATTAACGGATGTAATCTCCGATCAAAATTTCCGTATTTGTATGTAGTTGTTGTTGAAAGCTCTTTAATTTGAATATTATCTGGGTTTCTAACGGTGTACTTTTATTTTCGCTTTTTGTTTTTCTTCATATATTTGTTTTTGAACACGAAAAAATCGAGTACGGACACAAAGACAAATGAGAATACGAAAACAAATACGAAGAGCAACCGAAGACGAATTCGATGAGCAATACCGACAAATATGAAGACGAGTACGAGGATTAGTAAATACGAATACGAACACGAATACGAACAAGAATGCAAGGACGAGTAGGAGACGATTACGAATAATATACGAATACAAATACGAAGACGATGAGAACGAAGGCAAACACAAAAACATAAATATAAACACAAATACAAATACGAAGACGACCACGAGTACAAACATGGATATGAAGACGAAGACGAGGGCGAATACGAATACACAGACCAACCGAAGACGAATAGGAAAACGAATTTGGAGACGACGACGACAACAAATACGAAGACAAACACGAATACGAAGAGAAATAAAAAGAAGAGGTCGAATGCGAAGATGATTGCGATGACGGCAGCACTGAAACGAATAGGAAAATCTATACGAAAACGACTTAGAAGATAAATACGAAGAATTCGACGATGAATAAGAAGAGGAATGCGAAGACTAGTGCGAAGGCGAATACGCATACGACCCGAAGACGAATACGAAGGCAGCGACTTAAACGAATATGAAAGTAAATGCGAAGACTAATTCGAAGACGAATACGTATATGAAGAAGACGAACCCATAAAAACTAGGAAAGTGGGCGAATTTTGGCATAAATTGGCACTGCTTATACCAACAAAGATAAATTTCGCTCAAACTTAGGCTCCTTTACTTGTTACCGAAATACTTAACAAGCGCTACAATATAAACGCCTTATATTTATGTAAACGTACGAGTACATGTACCGTAGCTACAGAGAGCTGTTCCTCATCAACGAATCTCCAAAAAAGACGTTAACGTCAACAGTTTCAAAATTCGCACAGTATACAGTAAACCAGCCATTGACAATATGCTTATTTGAAAATTAATACATGAAGAAATGTGTGTGTATAGGAATTTCTTGTCATTAACCCA
>JAPVRG010284519.1:1919-11986 GCA_029783565.1 Rhagoletis cerasi
GGGGTTCCAGGGGGTGTGCCACTGGCATCGGTGGGTCGGGCCTCCAAAGTTAGTGGGGGTCGGTCATACATTTGGACTCGATTGGAGCACTCTAAATGGGTCAAAGTGGGATTTTTCAAAATTTGCCCCTACCCAAAAGTTCGACCCAAATTGGGGGACATCAGAATTCGTTTTAGAGGTATGGTTCCTTCGGCAAAGTTTCTTATTTTGATCCCTAGAATATGATTTTCACAGAGCAATGGGCGATTTTTTTGCCTCCCCACAAATCGACCCGGCCTAATAGGCATAGCACCTTAGAAGCAGCGCTAAGCAATGCTCTTTCATTTGATAGCCATATCGCCGTAATCGATCCATATTTGACCGATTTATAGCGATTTTTATGCCGGACGGCACCCTTACTGCTGGTTTATGGGCGCCTGGTACCTCGACTTCCGCTACTTGGGATATTTGGCCCGGAAAAACAAAGTCGTAGAAATTTTACGATAACTCCTACAAATCTGAACCGATTTTAATAAAATTAGTGTTGAAAGAAAGAACATAACTCGGGACAGTGCCCATAGGCAAAACCTTTTCTAAACGCCTAAAAGCAGACCTAGTATTTCAGAAATGCCCAGCGTGTCTCTGTATTAAATTTTTTTTTAGAAAAATAAATGCTTTGGGATACCGCCCGATCTATGTTCTTTCATTTGCCACCAATTTTGTTAAAATCGATTCAGATTTGGAGGAGTTACAGTGAATTTTCTGCAAGCTTGTTTTTCCATGCCGAATATCCCAGGTAACGGAAGTCAGGGTACCAGGCGCCCATAAACCAGCAGGTGCCGTCCGGCAAAAACATCGTTATAACTCGGCCAAATATGTACCGATTGCGACGATATGGGTATCAAATGAAAGAGCATCACTTAGCGCTGCTTAACGCCTTAAAACAGACCTAATATTTGGAGAAAAAGCTTACCCTTGCGTGTTTTTATAGCAAAATTACATTGAAACGGTGCTCAATTCGTAAAATTAAAGCAGTAGGACTCCACACCGAGCGCTGATATTTCATTTGGCACAAATCTTGTTAAAATCAGTTCAGATTTGGAGCAGTTGTAGTGAAGTCTCTGCAACCTTTGTTCTCTGAATAAAATGAATCAAGCCGAATTTTGAAAATATTTTAAAATATTTCCACGCAATTTTCAATACTCATTCCTTCCCCGTAAGCTGGCGAATTTTTCGCAGATTTGCAAAGGAGTTTCATATTTTCTTAAAACTAAAATAGTAACTTTTTATTTAGAAAAATGTGCAAAACTTCCGTTTTTAATTTTTTTTTGCCAAAAGAAGAGGTACAATGAGGCGTGGCAGAAGCGGTTTGAAATTTTTAAATTTTAGCCACTAGCTTCCGCTTTCGATTCGTGCCAGTTTTGTCGAAAAAAATTAATTTTGTCAAAGAAAAAAAGTTAAATGAAAAAAATTTTTCGAGAGTATACCCGAAAATCGTTATAACTCGGTCAAATATGAAGCGATTGCAGCGGTATGGTTATCATATGAAAGAGCAACGCTCGGGGTATTCCTTTTTACCACGCATCATGCTCACTTACCTCTTAAAGTTTGAACTTTTCGTTGTGGATTTCATCCGAGAAATAAAACAATTTCTGCTTCAACTTTCATCATAACTTTTTTTTGCTTTATTTATTTTTAATAGTTTTCTTATTTTCTTATATGCCAACATAAAAATGAACTTAATATAATGAAGGTAAAAATAAATTTTATATTTACTTAATATTTTTTAGGTATTTTATAATATATGTATTCATTTGTTAAATATATATTTTTGTATACAGTAATAGTAATAATAATTATCCTCAACTCCAGCTTCTGCATCTCCATTTTCTGCACATCAGTTCTCAACTATAGCTTAACTATTAACCTTATTTTTGTTTCGTTTTCATACTAGCTTTCATCGTTTAGCGAAACTTTAATTTTCTTTTTTTCTATCTTTCATTTACAAAGTCGCTTCGAAAAGTTGTAAGTCAGCACTTAAATAAGAACGATTTTTTCGCAGTATTTTTACATAAATGTTTTTAATTTTTATATATTTACTTGCATTGCAACTGTATTTGTGTATTTAATGCTTGGAGTTCATGGGTTTTTGTTTTGTTGAATCGTTGAAAATATTTTTATAGCCACATTTGTAAAAACGCACATGCGTACATATATTTTTACACATACCTATTGGCAATTATTTATAATTAGCGTAATCTGTAATAAATGTAAGCGCTTGTAGCAATTGCTGCTCTATATGGTTTTATTTGTATGTGTGTAGTATGTATGTGGCTTCGTTCTAACGCTTTATGCGTTCGCTTTTTTTGCCATTTACACATATGTATGTATTTCATTTTTGTTATAGAAAGTAATAATTGCAATAAATCGTTTCTTTTGTATATAAAAATAATTATAATATTAAAAAAAAAGCCGCAAAAATTCCACTCTTAATTTATTGCAATATCAATACTAATAAAATCTATAGTTAGTCATTGGGTTTTAAATATTTCCTTTTTTTACAAATACTTTTTATTTTTAACTCTACACTTAAATTCAATCATTTTTATTTATAATTCAACATATTTGATTATTCTTTCTCAATAAACACAGAGCGGCGAACAGTTTTTGTTGTTGTTTTTATAGTTAATATTTACATTGAAAAGATTAAGTGTTAAAGCAAATATTTACTTGCAGTTTTTTATAAATATTTTTTTACATAAGGTTCATAATATACACGTATTCCTTTTGTATTTGTTCTTTTTGTGGCAAGGACATTGAACTGTGGCATAGACTTTTGTTATTTATTTTAGTAAATACTTTTAATTTTTTTAATGAAAAAAAGCAAATATCTATGCTCGCATTGAATAGCTGTTGAAAAGGCAGACAGGCATACACACATATATATACATACATATATACAGCGTGTCCCTTAAGGAGAAGGTAGGTGATGGGAGAGGGTGAGCTCCCTGATAAGCAAAAATTTTTAATGTGAATGTGTCACCGAAAAATTTAATTCTTTTGAATTTAAAAAAATCGGACCTGTTCATATATTTTCACAGTATGTAAATTTAAAAAAAAAAAAATAAAAAAAAATTAAATAAAAAAAAATTAATAAAAGAAATTTTAAAAAATTAAATTTTTTTTACATGCAGTTAAAGAAAATACGTGAAAAGGCCCGATTTTTTTAAATAAAAAAAAATCAATATTTCAAAAACGGAGACACTTTTACATGAAACATTTTTGCTTATCAGGGAGCTCACCCCCCACCTACCTTCTCCTCAAGTTTGGCAGGTTACTTCTGGGACACCCTGTATACGTATAGATATGTATGTGTAAATAAACATGCACGGGCATAGGTTTGCAAGCAACCTAGTATGCAAAATAAGGGCCTCAAACCTCTTCTAGAAACACTGCTGCTTCTCATTCTTTTTGTATGAGATGTCCCACTTGTCAAGGCCTTACATTTTCTTATATCTGGGAAGGGCTTCCATCTGGCCTTCCATAAGTCCTTCCATAGTCCAATTTTTTTCGTTGGTGTACGATTGCGTTCTGCATTTCACAGATGCTTTTTCATATTTCGGAAACACAAAAAAAAAAAAATATTTTATCATTTTATAACTACCTTGCCTCTGACGGAATTCGAACACGCACCCTGGCAAGCATCTCTGCGCACTGAGCTACAGCCACGCATGTAAATGCGTGTTCAAATGTTCACTTTGAATCAAGGCCAGACCAAGCGATTGGGGCATTTGCAGGGTGGTGTTTATTAACATTTTTTTTTATTGAATTGCAAGACTAAATCACCCTGTCCTAAGCCTTCCATGAGAAGCCCTATGAGAAGGCCCTTTTTGAGAAGCTCTTTTGCAAATGCCAACTGGGAAGCTTTAATAGTTCATATGTATGCACATAAGGGTGGTCCAAAAATACGTGCGGTAAAAGAAGTGTAAAATGTTAACTCTCAACCCCTAGAACTGTTCTAAATCGATAAAAAAAATAACCGTATTCTGTTGTTAAAAAAAATGATATTTAGAACTGCCTCAAACTGCTCATGAAGCTTTCCATGTCCCCCAAAAACCAAAAACAAAATTCAATAAAAAATGGTTAAATAAAACAATGGGTTTTATTCCTGAAGATGAAAAGAGTTTGCCGATTGAAAAATACTCTATGCCATTTCTACGAAAAAGTGTTTTTTCTCCATATAAAATAAGTATATGGAAAACTTCATGGGCTTTGAGGCAGTTCTAAATATAATTTTTTTTAACAAAAAAATACGAGTATTTTTTTTATTCCATTTAGAAAAATCATAGCGGGTGAGAGCTTTACATTTCAACCTTTTTTGTGGACCACCCTAATGTCATACTTATGTTTAAAAAAATTGTTGGAGTATTGCTTGGAGGAAATCGGCGTTACATTGCCAACTTCAAGTATATGTATGTACATATCGTCGGTAATACTGCAAGACGTTCTAGGTCCTTGGCACCGAAATACATCTGCGGATCTTTATATTCGTACTCTCATAAATTAATGACAAAACTGTCTCCCTTTGATAGATGAAGATGAAAAATTAACAGAAGGAATTAGATAATAAGAGATTAGTAATAATTGATAAAGAACGTTTTGCAGTATCTCCGACGCTATGTACTTTAATGACTTTATTGCCTGAAATGGTAGAAAAACTAAACTTATAAAATAAAACATGTGTGTGCATTTTTTGGAAAAGTTCAATGGCTTCATAAGCAGTGGTAAAAACACACCTCAAATATGTATGCATGTAATAATTCTCTTTCAGCATAAGGAGTTCATGTATGTATGAAGAGCAGTTTTTTTAGAGTTCGTCATTCGGGTGATTCGGATCTGAGTCTTATAAGCTCTTCGGATCCAGTTGATAATGTGGTGAGAAGAGCAACAGTAGAAAGTTCTTGTTGAAGTTCTATTTAAAGTGATCTTCTTATCTGGCATCACTCAGACCAAAAGTTAATTTAGTAGAGAGTTTAACAAAATATACGAATCAAAGTACCTTAATATAGAAAGACTCTGACGCATTTTCATTCAAGATAGCCTATGAAGATAGAAAAAGGTTAATATAAAGGCCCTGTCACACGATCAATGTTTATCACGATATTTGTATCGCGATACTGGATCGTGATATTTATTAACAGTGTGGCGTGAAATATTGATGGATCTTGGTACGGGTCACAAAATATTTAGAAACTTTGAAATACGGACCACGGATCGCGGATTGCGCGATAAGTATTGAACGTGACGCATTTTCAAAACGCGATCAATACATTTCGTCAGCTCATCTTGCGAACAACACGAAAACGAAAATAGAATTCGGAAATTGTCTTAACTTTTTCTTTCTAACATCATCTACTATAGATGTAGAAAACAGTAGATATTTTGGGGTTAGAAATAAAAAAAAGAATAAGTAGGGACAGTACCTTTCATGAACATAAAAAAATTTAGCTTCTGATTTCAGTTCTTTGGGAGCTACACATTGTACCACACAGATAGAGAAGTTGTAATGCAAAAACTAATATCTGAACATACCTTATACAGCGCAGATCTTGACGATTTTTTCAGCAGACCCTGTTTGAATAATTAGTAAATAGAACACGAAATTGATCGGTTTTAGCTGTCTTCATATATGTAATACTTCTATATTGCCAGTACACACAAAGTACATTCCCCAACATCAGAGTGCCGCAAGAAAGAGAGATCCGATAGCGAATGTACCCTAAATGCATATATGTAATACTTAATGTGTAATATGTTGTCTCTCTTTGATTTCGGAATAAAAACACATTGTGAGCATACGGCACTGGCAATATAGAAGTATTACATATATGGCTGTCTTAATGAAGGTGTTTTAAAGTAAAACCTCATATCTGAACAATCAGTTAAATGGGAGGTATATGTTATAGTGACACTATCTTTATCATTTTCACTGTACACTCTCCGTTGATAATAAGTAAAAATAGTGCGGAATTTTAAGTTCTTAGCTGCATAAGTGAAGGAGCTATAACGCAAAATCTCATATCTGAACAATCATTTATATGGGAGCTAGATGTTGTAGAGGTCCGATTTTGCCGGTTCCGAAAATGATTAATGGCATATTAAAAGACACCCGCTCATTCAGATATCTCGAAAACTGAGGGATAAGGTTGCGTTCAAGCAGGCAGACAGACCGACGCACAGTGGTTCTAAATCAAGGATAAGCGGAAAAAACTCAATATCCCGTAAACGGTTAGCCCAATTAATCTGAAAGTTGGTATAATGAAACCTCATGGACCACCTAATATGAATTTAAAATTGGAAAATCAAAATGGCCGAAAAAATGACTGGCCAAAATTAAAAAAAAAATTTGATAAATTACATTTTATAGTTTATATAGTTTTATAATTAAGATTTATGATATAAACTGTAAGATATTAGATTTTAACCCTGTAAAAATCTACGATCGGACCACACCTGATAACAAACTTTAAGCAACTTTATTTTATGAGGGGGATGGGAACATTTAAAATCCCGAAGCAGTCAAATAGGCATCTTTAGGCAGCTGTTTTTACTTCTATCTAGTTCTAAAGAGTTTATATAAATAATACTGAAATATAGTGCACCGTTTGGAGAAGTGTGGAGCTTTTTTTTGGCTGTCTCCTAAATTTTTTTCTGTTTAAATTTTTTGAGTTTCAAAGAATATGGTAACCGGCGGGGTTATCTTTTATATTTTGTTTAAGGCTCAAAAAGTGGTCGAAAATTGAGCCTCTCGGCTGGAGTTTATTCGAGCCAGCCGCGGCGGTCACTTGCCCGAAATAATTTTTAAAACATAATGGCAAATCTTTATAATAAAGCTAAATTCTTGGCCATAACATTAAACTATATGCGTTTTATTTCTTCTCGAAAACCACATATCTAAAAAAACACCCTTTATATGTGCAATACTAAAGTCCTAAAAGATTGTCAAAATTATTCACATAGCGTAAGAACATATGAATCAAACTTTATTTAAAATTATTCAGAAATATCCAGTACTAACAATAGGACAAATTCTCTTAAGAGCATATAGCATACAAAGAAATTGGATTCACGTTTTCAGAACCCCCATGCAATTAGCTAATTAGAGAGAATATGGAAAAAATTGTTTTAAGTTTTATTGTTTTTGAATTTTTTCCGCTCAGTAACCACAGGATAGACAGACGGACAGACAGACGGACATGGCTAAATCGACTCAGTTCGACGTTCTGATTAATTTATTATGCTTTTTTATGGGTCTATCTCTTCTTCTTCTGGTACCTACAAACATCGGACCAAAGTTATGATACCATTGCGTGTTCATGAAAAGTATAAAAAACGCACCAATTTTTAAATCTTCGAGTTTGAACTCAGCTTAATAAAATTCACAGCTATGGGCTCGTCACGATTATTGCAAAATAAATATGTGGCTAGGTTTAATTTTAAATTTACATATTTATGTGTGCTTTGCATTATAACTTAATTTTTGTATTGCTAAAGCAAATTTTTCTGTATTTTTTCAAAAACTTCCTGTATTATATTTGAGTATTTTTCTGGTTGTTTTCAAATTTACGCTAGTAAATGCATCTGTTTTTAGCAGCCAGTAAGCAGTTGATGAACCATAGATGGTGTCATATGTAGCACATTTAGGCATTTTTTTTATTGCTGCTATGTGTGTAAATATGTATGTATGTATGTGTGTAGCTTATGGTAGGTTCGTTAGGCTTAATAATATACTTTTTTTAAATCTAACTTTTTGTATTTACAAATTGAACAATTGCGCGAGTTTATTATTTTTTTCATTGCAAATGCGTGCACAGTTAAAGCTTTTAATACTGCATGCTTAGTATGCGTGTGTGTGTTAACTGCTATGTGTAGTATGATTAGCGGTGTTTTTGGTTAGTATGCCTTGCAAATCTATAATATTTTATATTTTATTTTCGTTTATTTTTATAGTGTGCTGTGAACTGCTTTTGTTCATTAACTTGCGTCGTTCAATTAATTTTACACGCGCATAAGTCTATTTATGTAATGTGAGTGATGCTGTGCTCCACATACATATTGACATATGTTTTTTGACGCTTCTTTGTTAATTTTTTTACTTTTGGTAATTTTTCGTGTAACAAACCTTAACTGCTAATTCATATTCCTTTTATTTTCTTTAAATTGAAGTCGCAATTAGTTTTAATTACTTTTAGCTATAATTATAATTTTTTTTAGTCTTCATAGTAATTTTTCGCATCTTAAATGCCGCTTGTTTCATTAACTGTATTCTTCTTCCTTTTTTCGCTCTTTGCTTTCACTTTCAATTTGTCAGATTTTTTTTTAGTTTTTCCATTTTATAAACGTTTGCCTAAGTGTATGTTTCCTTTGTGTTTCATTTCCTTGAATAGTTTTGCTTTAGAGCTTATGCTATTTTTCTTGGTTTTAGTTGCAGAAAGCAGCGCCAACTGCCGACATTCACACACACATATGTACATATGCAAGTTATACAAAAACTCAAAGGACTCTTGCAATTACCTAATGGCCTTAAGTGTACATTTACGCTAGGCTGACGGATGTTGAAAAATCGTTTGGTTTTTTTCTTTTTTCTTAAGCATTTTCTACGAATCTATGTGAGTATATGAACACACACCTATGTGACTGAAAGCCTATGCCCAACGCGAAGTACCTTGGAACTTTATTCGCGGGTGTTGAATTCTGAATTTGAAACACATGGCGTGATCCAAGATTAAAATGGTTGTTTTGTGGATTTTTAAACTTTGTCTCCAAGGAAAGTAATGGAGCATTTCTTATTCTTATGTACTCCAATTTCAGGAGGAAGAATAAACTGAATATAAATAATGAAGATATTTGAACTTTCTCGCACTGAAATTCTATTCCAAAAACCTAAAGAAAAACTGTATGAATGGAAGGCGTAGACGAATTCATAAAATATGTACAAACACAAAGAGGTGAAAAGATAAGACGGAACTTAAACCGGGTACATACAGGGACATAACAGTTATAAGTTTAATCGGAAAAACGTTGTTCTATAAAAGTTATTAGATGAGAAATATTTTTTCCGTTGCCAGTCTATAAATTATATAATTTGACTGCAATTAGATCTGCACTGTTCGTTCGATTTTCAAAAGTGAGGTGTCAAATTACAGGGGTTCCCACCTGTTAAAAATCTAGCTTGAAATTAATTTATAAGTTAAATGAATTATTTCATCATAGATGTAAACCGACATTGTCTTGACAGGGGTTTTCGAAACTGCATGAAGGAGGGTTGCCGCCTGTTTGAAAACTTACATTGAAATTTAATTTGGGGAATTAGGAAATGGAAGCAAGTTACATAATGGATGTCAAATGAAAGATGTATAAGAAGATTGAAGGTTTATGTTTGAAAGAGGGTTGCCACCTGTTTGAAAAGTCAAATTTAGTAAAATCGTACATATAAAGTAAAGTTGCAAAAGTGGTATAACACATTTACTCAAAAACCTCCAGACTGATTTAGATAAAATTCTCAGTTTGTTAAAACCTTTACTTTTTATGGAGGAAAATGCCTAGCTAAATCGATAAAAATATCGATAACAAAACCAATAGAAAAAAATATCGATTGAAAAAACGATAAAAATATCGATAAGTACCGAAAATATCGATAGCAAAATCGATAAAAATATCAATAACAAGATCGATAAAAAATATCAATAACAAGATCGATAAAAATATCTATAACGAAATCGATAACAAAATCGATAAAGTTCCGAGAATCCCGAAAATCTCTAAAATCCCGTAATAGTTCCCAGATTGAGTCTGTGTCTGTATCTATATCCTTTTCATTATAATCTTTCTTCCTGTATCTTCAATTCTATATTTAGTGGTTTCCTCATCCCCATCTCTTTCTTTATATTAATCTTTGTTTTTACCTTTATTTTTATTATTTTCTTCGTCTACCTATTCTCCTTCAAGTCTGCCCTTATATAAATAAGTAAACCTTTTATTAGCAAATTTTTGTTAAATTAATACCATGTGCATACATTTGAGAAGCA
>JAPVRG010284524.1:0-11184 GCA_029783565.1 Rhagoletis cerasi
AAAGTTATTCACCAAATAGTTAACGCACTAGTCTTCGGTAGACTCTTCAAGAACTATTGAGCAATGCTGAAGAATTTTGTTGCGTAGCACTTTTAACTAATTGGTAATTTAGGTAATTTGATATGCAATTCCAAGCACGTCTGTGTGGCTTAAAATTATTTATGCTAATGTATAAGCGTTTGGCGTAGCCCATTTGGGCACTTGAGAATTTTTTGAATTTGTATGCCTTTTTCTTTGTTATGGAGAAGTCGAAATTGAATATTGTTTATTTTAAAAAATTTCTTTACCAGAATTTGAAATGTTCAACCGCTTGGAGCGCTGAAAAGAAAGTTAGAAGCTAAGGATAAATTTCCGTTCCGTATTAGGCAAAGCAGTCTCATGGCAGACAAAAGCGCGGCAATCTCGAAGGTATGCCAGATTATGATGCGTGAAGCCTTAGTAGGGTTCGAACGATACTGTCGATACTGAGTAAGTATCGATTCTGAGGGCAATAAAATGGGTACTTTCCCTGCAGTGAAAAATTATCAATTGTTAAAAATTACCAACTTTAGGTTGCGAGATTACGATAAATACCTCAATTTTAAAAACCAAATTAAAATGAGTTAAGTCATGCAGGTGTCATGCAGACGTAATCAGAAGTTTGCTTTCTTTAAACAAGTTTCTATTTAAATATCCTCATACAAAAAATACTTTGAATACACCTTTTTCCTGGGGCCCTATTCTATATCTCGATTCGAAAATAAATTTGCTCGAATTCGGATTTTTTGTACTTGGTAACTCTATTTTCGCATTTGCAATTCTAATTTCGAAAAGTATATTCGAAAATCGAAAACTGGCAACCGTGTAACTCTAATTTGAATGTCAAATTCATTCATCCACAATGCAAAAGAATCCATTGACATTCGAAAATTCTGGCACAACTTTCGCAAAACTTGAAACTCGATCCGAAACTTTTACAGAATGCTAAAACAAATTCGAGTCGAATAGCAAATTCGAATAGAATCAACTTTCGATTCGAGTTACAGAATAGGGTCCCTGCACTTCACAGATGCTTTTTCGAATTCAGGACAAACAAAAAGAAGATCGAAATTTTATATTCACCCTCATTGCGAGAGTCGTGTGGAATGCAAGTCGTTTTTCGAGAGTCGAATCGTATCGAAAATTTCCCGTCATTGCCTAAAATTTCCACTCGACTAGTGTATTAAAACGAAAAAACTTGGCAGCACTGTATAGTTTTCGACGAATTTCGTCGTTTACTTATTTCAGCACGACTGTAGACAATGCTAGTGTTGTCGAGTCGTGAAATTTTATCTAATTTACGACTTACGCAATGAGGCTGGTTATCATTTTGATGTTATGTCTGACGGAAAACGAATATGGGACCACCTACAGCGGAATACATACACTGCCGGAAAAAAGTATTGGCACAGCGAATTTTGCTTAATATACGCAAGAATTTTTATTCTAATATTTTTCCGGTAATTTTTTATAAAAATATGGTTCATTCTACAACAGGAAACATAAAAATAAAATCTCTAAACTTTGTGCAAAACTCAGGAAAATTCAATAAATTTGCGTCCAAATTTGCAACTTTCTAATCAGTTGCTAGAAAGTCGCGTTGATTTTTGGAATTTTTTTTGCGGACGGTGTTATTACTTTCTTCCACACAAAAAAAATTGTCGAAAATACTTTGTGTGGAAGAAAAAATTACCGGAAAAATATTAGAATAAAAATTGTTGCATATATTGTGAAAAATTCGCTGTGCCAATACTTTCTTCCGGCAGTGTATGTAAACAAATAAAAAATTTTAATAATAAATAAAGTAAATAAATAAACAGGTAAAAAATTGAAAAAATCTTTTTTTCTTATTGATATGTTATGTCCAAAAGTAGTTAGTTGACATCTAATGCAGAGGTATCTAGGACTGAATTTTTTGCGGCTATCGCACCACAAAAGTAGTTAGCTTTTTTTCGAACAAAATATACAGTTAATAATTAGCACTAGTGTTCGCGTAAACAGACTAAAGTTAGGTTTAAGCTAACGTTACTCCCTGTAGGGTTAGTACTCGATACCTTATTTCGTTATTTTACTCGATACTTTCATATTTTCGGGACATAAGAACTATCATTAAATTTTAGGCTTTCAAGTTTAATTTTTTTCGTAATTTTTTTTTAATATAGTTGATTCTATAACATAAACCATATAAATCGAAGTTTTAAACTTTGTGCAAAATTCACGAAAATTCAACAAGTTTCAAAATGTCAACTTTTTATTCAGAACTTTTAGGAACTTTTCGGGTATGCAGTTTTGTAGTGTATTCAACTTTAGTAAATATAATAAAGTTCAAATTTGAAGTGCTTTAAATTACAGTTGATTTTCGATGTTTTTTTTGCTGACAGTGTTCCGCATTTTCTTCCATAAAACGAATGCTCGAAATGTTTTTTATATGGCAGAAAATTCGGAAAACCGTCAGTAAAAAAAACAAAAATTCAAAATTGCACGTTAAGTTTCTAAAAATTCTGAATAAAAAGTTTAACTTTTTTTGAAATTTTTTGAATTTTCGTCAATTTTGCAGAAAGCTTTAAGCTTTCACTTATATGGTTTATGTTATAGAATCAACTATATTAAAAAAAATTTACGAAAAAAGTGTTAAAACATTGTCAATATTGTAAAAGATATATGTGTGCTATTAACGTGAGCACCACTGTATTTATGAATGTGTGTACATATGTACATTTAAAGTTAAAATTACTTCTAACGTAAAAGTAAGTTATTCAATAAAATGTAAATCAAATATTTTAAATTTTTATTGTTTTAATTTCAGAAAATAATTATATATACAATTTAAAAATAAAGCAATTTTAGTTTCTCCAAAGCTGATTTTAATGCGTCCAATACTGAGTAGTATCGATACTTTTTCCCTGATACTTTTAGAGCATCGATACCGTCCTCTATACCAGAGTGAGTACTCAGTATCG
The DNA here is from genome assembly GCA_029783565.1 of Rhagoletis cerasi. Lineage (NCBI taxonomy): Eukaryota > Metazoa > Arthropoda > Insecta > Diptera > Tephritidae > Rhagoletis > Rhagoletis cerasi. The sequence goes on from JAPVRG010284524.1 coordinate 2,979, forward strand.
ATACCGAAGTCTGAAATTTCGAACCCTAAGCATTAGCGTTTATGTGTATTTGCGTCTAAGAAAATCTTTTTGGCTGTTTGCCTGTTTAGAGCTGCTTATGTTCCAGAAAGGTTCGATGAAAGCCAGTCATGCGCTACCGGATTGAGTCTTACAGGGCAATTCTGGCTAAGATAGTTGAAAGACAGTAAGCAAGACAGCTCGAAAGACTTTTGTTATTCTAGTACAAGAGTCTTAGAAAAAAAGCTCTCTCATTCACCACTCGTGGTGAAATGCTCTTTTAACAGAAAGCACTTGAGCATGTTCCAAATGGAGATGTATATCATTTTACTTGCGCTGCTTCAACAGTGGCAATGGCCAAGTGAACAAAGCACTTGCGTGTCATTCGAAGGATGCTACATTCTAGTCCTCGTGTAGAGAATTCTCTTTTCTGTTTTTTTTTTAGTTTAATATTTTTTCTTTTTTTATTATTTTTTTTCTTTCTATAAAGTATTTATCTTTTAATTTCTAGACTTTTCATTTATTTCTTACAAACTTATTTTATTTCTTTTATTTTAATATAACTTTTTATTTTATTTTAATTTTTACATTTTATTGCTTTAAAAAGAAAAAAATATATTTTTTAATTTAATTTAATTTTTGGAAACTTATTTTTCTTTTTTTTTAGTTTAATTAAATCATTTTTTAAATTATCTTTCTTTAAATTTTTGACTTTTTGAATTTCATTTAATTTTTACTCTTATAATATTTTTTTAATTAATTTAATTTGTTTAAGTTTCTTTTAACTTTTAGATTTAATATAATTTTTTGAAACTTGTTTTAATAATGTTTCTATTTTTTTAATTTAATTTTTTTCATTTAATATCCTTTTAAATTTTAGCTTTTATTGTGTTAAAAAGAAAAATATTTTTTGATATAATTTAATTTTTAGAAAGTTGACTGCTAAAAAGCGAACAAAATAAGGCTAAGACCTCCTCGCTAGCAGATCTTTCAAATAGGCTTTCGAAAGACAGGAAAGAGGTTTCAAGATAGTTGCCAGAATAGCCCATTGTCTTGCGAAAGACTTTTGTCTTTCGAAAGACTCTGGTGAGTTGAAAGACAGTTGCCAGAATTGCTCTGTTATTCTAATCTAGCTTTTGCCCAAGGCACCGCCCGCGTGATATACGGTTTAATGTTATGCTGTCAAATGTTACAGCTGCACTTCAATATGTTATACCTAACGCTCGTATCTCTTTTCGAACAAAAAACTGTATATTCTGCGAAATAAATCCGTTTCGCAGTATCTCCAATTAAAAAAAAAAAGCTTTTTTCACAGTACGAGTATTAGTTTTTTTTTAACCGATTCCCAATAAAGTAAAGGAACTCCTGGTTCTATGTTACCTATACCAACGACAATTTTCTAGTAGATTTTTGAATCCTTTTTTTTTTTTTGCTGATGGTATCACGCATTTTCTTCCATACATATTCAGCCTTATCGCCAACTCCACGTGAATAATTCGTTCCCATAATTTAACACGCAAAACAAAAACAAATTTGGAAAAATTGTTTTTGTTTTGCTTTATAATTTTTGGGAATATTTGTTCACGTGGAGTTCGCACTAAGGCCGAATAACTATGTTCGAAATTTTTTTTTGGTTGGAAGAAATTAATAACACCGTCACCAATAAAATTATCAAAAACCAACACAAATTGTTTGCCTGTTGAAACTTCCACTTTATTATAGTAGAATTTAATGGGCTACAAAATTGCGTACTTAAAGTTTGTTTTTGTTGTGGAAATTTATTGAGTTTTTCTACAAAGTTTTAAACGTGGATTTTTATGGTGTTTTGGTATTATATAATGAACTAGGCATTAATAAAAAATTATTAAACATTAAACAAGCAGAAGAAAATTTATCAAAACTGGTCAAAAGGGCGTGTCCGTTTTTTTCATAAATATAATGAAGAAAATTTTCGCACATGCAGCATTACATAGCATGCATTTAGGCGCTTGGTGTTAGCAATCGCGCCTAAACCAGCAGTATCCATTTTTGGAGTCCAAAAGAAGTATAATACTGCGAACAAAAGTATACAAAAGTATAGATACGAACGCTAGTTATACCGTATGCTATAGAATTCTGCTAATCATTTTGGTGCTCTTACCAAGATGGTCGTCTTAATCGAGCCAGTCTCAATTCCCCTCTTCTGGGAATAATATTTCAGGAATTATATTTCAGTGTTTTGTGCAAAATTTTAACTGAATCAGCCGTTGCAGTATCAACTTATCTATCGTAGATAGTCATTGTCCACGTAGTGATTTTATTTTAATATTCACAATGTTTTTCATGTTGAAATTTTTTTCATAGTTTTTTATAAAAATACTATTCATGCTTTAACCAAAACCGCATAAATCAAAGTTTCAATCTTTATATAGAATTAAGAAAAGTTTAGCAAATTTTCGTCGAAACTTCGGGCTTTTCAATCCGAATTTTTAGAGCAAGTTTCAAGTGCAAGTTTCAACCGGCCAAAAAATCTCATTGATTTTTAATAATTCTTTTGCTGTACATAAATACGAATTTATCGTGAAATAAAATGCGTAAGGCCATTAGCAACAACATATCAAAAAACTAAGGCCAGTTTTTATAAACTGCACTCGTTATATAAAAAAGCCGCAAAAGTCGTCAGCAAAAAAAATATTAAAAATCAAAAATGTTCTAAAAATTCGGATTGAAAAGCTTGAAATTTCGATGAAAAATTGATGAAATTTACTAAATTCTGAAAATTTGATGAAACTTACTGAAGTTCAAAAGTTTGATTTACTAGGTTTTGATTAAATCATGTACAATATTTTTATAAAAAAAACCGCAAAAAAATTTTAACTTGAAAAAAAAACATTGTGAATATTAAAATAAAATCAACACGTGGACATTTGTTGGAGTCACTGTATCTATGAATATACATAATTTTAATTTCATATCAATACCAAATTGTTATATTTTATTTTATATAAACGGAAAAAGTTGATTTACACAAGTTTTGGAAATGTGGCAACTCTCTTATAAAATACTTTCGAAATAATTTAGTGTAAATATGTGAAATACCTCGATTTTATATTTCAATTAACTAACAAACTAAGTTAAATTTGACTTATTAAACAGGTAGCAACCCTCTTTAATAATATTTTGTAGAAAAGGTTTGTTTAAACCTCTCTCGTTTGGCACCCATATTGGAATATTTCGTTTGTTTTATTAATTAAAATGATTTTGAATTTCTAAACAGGTGGCAACCCTATTCAGAAATATTTCAGAAAGTTATTTAAGAGATTTTGAATTTCTTAACAGGTGGCAACTCTCTTCAAAAATATAGATAATTAAAAGGCCTCTTCTATTGAAACCGGAAGTTTATTTTGCATTCTCTGTCAGACTAGACAGTGCCCAGACCAGGCAATGCCCACACCAGGCAATGTGCGATACGTGAAGAAAGCCTCAAGGATTTTGATAGTTAAAAAGGCAAAGATAGGCATTTTTTTTTTATTTTCGCACTAAAAAACGTATGTCGGCTTGGGCGACTTATAACCTTAAGCCGATTAAAGACTTCGGTTCCCGCATACCTAAACGACAGGAAAAGAGAGAAAACGACGCTGCTTTTTGTTTCTACTGAAGTAATTTGCCTATTAGACAGTCGTATTTTCTCTAGCAGAGATTTGTCTTACAACTTAAGAAGGCGGCTACTCGTAATCGAGTATACGCAAGTTCTGGGAGAAAACTTTTCTACACAAATTTCTTCGGTAGGTGCATTTATATGTCACAATTATTTTTTTTTTAATTGAAGATTAAAGTCATAAAAATTAATTTGAAAATTGTAAGCGAAAGGTTCCCCGAACTCGCGAATGTGGAAAATTTTTGAGAGTTTAATCTTCGTTTCGGCATTCTTGAGATTTTCGAGAAGTTTTCCAATCTCAGGGAATACCCATTAAAAATTTTGATAATTTTTCCGTGATGGTTGGCAGATGAGGACTACCGCAAATTACTAAATATTGAATGAAATCAATTGAAAGTTTTTATTTATCATATATATTTCAATATATTCAGTATTATTTATATTAAATCTACAGTGTATCGTTATTGTTATTAAACTTGATCCTTTACTTTTTTTCATTTTTTTTAAATATTTTTCTTTACCTTTTTTTATGGATGATGGTTACATACATATTGCGCAGCTGCGTGGGGCGCAAATTGCATCTCGATTTATTTTATTTCATTTTATTTTATCTTTGTGAGTTAAAACTAGAAGCAAATTTTTGTAAGCAACATAGACTGCATGTACGAATGCTTTTTCTTTAGCATACTTTTTATACTTTTCTGTGTATTTTTCATAATTTGCCGTATTTACCTACTACATAAGTTAAAAATAATGATATTTTTTATTAATACAATATAAAAAATCAATAGCTTCAGCTTTGACTTTTGACCCTTTTCTACCCTTTGCCTATGCTTGAAACTTTTTCTGTAATTTAAGCTTTCGGTTACGTTACGGCTTTAACTTTCATGTACGCTTTCCGTCCTGCTAAGAGTTTTTGCTAACATTCACGCTTTCGACTATACTTGAGCTTTTGCTTTCCTGCAAGCTTTCGCTTTCACTAGAGCTTTTTAGCTTTCGTTTTCCTTTAAGCTTTCACCTGCGCTAACTTTGAAGCTTTCGCCTACATTTCCACTTCCGCTTTCATGTAAGCTTTTGCTTACAATTGCGCTGTAGCTTTCACCTAAATTGAGATTTTGATTTCACTCACACTTTCGCATGGACTTGCGCTGTAGATTTCACTGAAGCTTTCGCCTACACTTAAGCTTTTTTATTCATAACATTGAATAAAGCTGTCGCCCATACTTGATCGTTTGCTATGATTCAAACTTTTGGCTGCAGTTGCGTTATAGCATTCACTGAAGCTTTCGCCTACACTTGAACGTATGCTTGCGCTAAGGCTTTCGCCTGCAATTGAGTTGTAACTTTCACTGAAGCTTACGCCTATGCTTGAGCTTTTATTCTTATTCAAGCTTTTGCCTGCACTTGTGTTATAGCTTTCACTAAAGCTTTTGCCTAAATTTCAGCTTTTGATTTTATTCAAGCTTTCACGTACACTTGCCTTCACTTTCGCTTAAAATTTCGTCCGTAATCAAGCTTTTACCTTTACACAAATTAAGTAATTAAAAATCGTAAAACTAGATTAATTAATTTAGTACAAAGCACATTTGAGCGTACTTTTGCACATATACATACATACAACATATTGCATAGTGTATAGTTTCTTACGAGCAAAATACAAAAATAAAACGTCCACAAAAAGACTAAATACAATACATAAATATTTATAATAGTTAAATAATATTTATACTGTTGTAGTATATGTGTTTTTAATGTGCAATTTAAACAAATAATTTATTTTATAGTTTATAATTTAAAGTTGTTGTTGTTGGTGGAGCGGTATTTAGAGATTTCTATAATAACCACAACAAGCACACGTACGTAAATTGCAACTACTTGGGATTAAGTTGTAAATAAAGTATTTTTTTTAATTTTGTTAATCCTTTGTTGTCCCAGTTTTACGTGTCGCCTGTCAATGGGATTTTGTTTTTTATTTTGTTCATATTTCCAAATCTCTTCCTGTAACCATTTCCTTTTGGTCTGGCTTCAACTGTTTGCTGCTTGATGAGTGAGTCTAATGCTAATACTAAGTATACAATGTTAATTAACTATTTGTATTTCTTTTTTTTTTTCTTTTTTTCATAATTTCTCTCCATAAACTGTAGTGATGTATTGAGTCATGTAAACGGTATTGAATTTCCAATAAGTGGCCTAAACATTTAGTGAATTCGATTAGCGCGCCGATACCTGAGAGCGAAGATCGTGTAAGCGAGGCGGGCAGCCTCACATAAAAGTACACGCTGTCAACTAGTCAAACAATTCGAGCTTCTATTGCCCTGCGCTACACATAGAAGAACCTTTCGACACTATGCGTCGGATTCAGTACGCCCGCTACCTGCGCGCGCCAATCGTGCTGCCTTAATGAACAAACGTGCCCGCGTCATATGAGCTTGAATGAATGTTGTTGTTTTAAAAATCTACTTGACATTACCTTACATACATACATATAATAAGTAGTATATTCGAATACATAAAATATTTGCCTACAACTGCTAACGGCTCCCAGCCATAAGTAGTGCTGCTACTTTTTCTTTCCAAATTTTCACAGCTTATATCTACAAACGCACACACGTACTTTCTTTAGTGCATCTAAAATCCACGCAACAATGTATTCATTTTCGTTTGCGTGTGTTGTTATGTGTTATAGTCATCATGCTGCGAGCTAAAGTAACTAACAAGCCCACTAAATTCGCTCGCCTGCCCTTCACCGTTGCCAGCGGCCGCTGCTGCTGAGGATGCGCCTTGCGCAGAGGACGAATCATCAGCGCCATCGCCCTGTATACCGCCTGGTGAGCTGCGCGAACCCGACGATTCGCCGGCAATGACCAATGGTGATTTGGTTTGTGCTGCAGCATATGTTTCGAGTGTGGTGAGTTTCTTTCTGGGTGGTTGTGGTGGCTCGCTTACAACGGTCGCCTTGATTGCTGCTGCTGCTGCTGCAGTTGCAGTCACTACGGGTGTTTTGTTGTTGACTATTGCAGCGACTGGCGCGGCGGTTACGGTAATGGATTCGGTGACAATTGCACGTGCCTGTAGTGATGGTGGTGCTGTTGCTGGTGTTATTATTGGTGGAGCTTGTGATGTTGCAGGCGTGGAAACGGGTGTGGAAATTGGCGTAGTTGATGTTGCCGTTGCTGGTGGTAGCGCTGATCGTGGCGCCTGTGTTATTGTTGGTGTTGGTATTGGCGACTTTTGGGCAACATTACGTGCAGCATTTGCGCTTGCTGATGATGGTGGCGCCGACACAATGACTGAGCTGGGCTTGGCAATGGTTGCCGTTGCGGTTGTTGTGACGGTTTTTGTGGTGTTGGTGCTTGCTGCTGCTGCTGCTGCTTTTGCGGCTGATGCTGCTGCTGCTGCCGCTGAAATAGCTGCTGCTGCTGAAATTGCTGCCGCTACGGATGTGGCTGCCGAGGCTGAAGACGTTGCTGTAGAGCCGCCTCGTGATGTTGCTGCCGCAGCGGCGGCGGCTGCTGCTGCTGCTACAGCTGCTGTGACGGGAGTGTGCGGTCGATGCAGCTGGGATACATGTGGTGTGGTCAACGGTGGCGGTGGTGGATAATATCCATATGGTGAATAAGTACCTGCCATGAGAGGTGAGAGTTTAGTTTTTGTGCAAGTGATAGCGAAAGCTAAATTCAGTTAATTTGCGATTTTTTAACATGATTCTGGTCGGGTGATTGCATCTGCAATATTTTGCAACCTCCCATTTCCTGCTCTTCAGTTTATCGATAATACCTCGAAGTTTTTGGGAGACTTGAGAATCAATCGAATTGGTTAGATGTGAATGTTTTAATTTGCTAATTAGGTGCTTCATCTAATAACACTTTTCAAACACGACTTCATAATGGTAAGACATGCAAGTATCAAAGTCAACGCATTAAAATAAATTAGCTCGCTTTGTCTATCTTTTATCGCTTCGTAACTCTCGACAAACTCAACTTGTGGCGAAAGCTGCTCTAGGCAAAGCGTTCACTCGAAGACCGCACAAGCCCATTGTGCTGCCCTGGAGACGATTTCCCCAGTCCAGTGCCTACATTCTACATTCGATTTTCTAGCGAATCCTAGTAGACCTTCTAATGGAGTTTTTCCTAAGCCGTCTAGGTTCTCGATGAAGTGATCTCCCAGAAATTCGGGTCGATTTTCCGCAGGCAGTAATGCGCATGGAGCGCTTTCCTTCTCAACTCCAAAATGTTCCTTTTCCAGGAAAGTTCACAGTCGAGTGAACCCCTAAAAACTTCGCCTTATTTCAAAATTTAAGGTTAGCGACTTTGATTGATGGAGTTGTCTGTCTTATAACATGAGGGGCATGACCAGAACAAGTTTAGTTTTTGCAGGGATAAACCCCAAGACCGTTTCTTGCTGCCTACCTTGCCAGGGGGTCTACTCTGTATTGCGATTCGAAAGGCAAATCATTCGGATTCGGATACTTAACACTATGAAGTTGTATTAGTCCGTGTCACCTTTCGAATCGCATTGGCTTTCGAATCGCAATACAGTGTAGACCCCCAGGTCTTTAAGTGCAGTTTGTGG
>JAPVRG010284561.1:7578-18173 GCA_029783565.1 Rhagoletis cerasi
GTATGACTTAAAAAATAGAAGTCAGTGACTGATTTATATTAATGACTTATATAAGTAAAAGTCACTTACTGATTTTTTATTGATGACTTTTATAAGTAAAATTCTTTAATAACTCTAATCTAAGACTTATAATATAAAAATCAAAAATACCTATTATTTGTAGATTATTTGAATAAAAATCAAAAATAATTGTTATTTTGGATTTATAAAATAAAAATCAGATATAATTGTTATTTGCGGAGTAATTAAATAAAAAACCAAAAAATAAAGAGCGATTTTTATAATAAAAGCTGTAACTGTTACTGTGCCTGATTTAGAGAGCTTATCGCTTGGCACTTTGTATGCTACCTGACAATTGAAGCGGTGCGGTATGAATGAAAAAGTTTTGAGAATAGTTCACAAGTTCAATCAATAATTTCATTAGAATGCAAAATTCCAATCTCGAACCATAGCATCCAGCTCTCAAGAAAAACACATAACATAACTTACCCTCAATGAAAAGCGAGTAAAATATTTGTTCGATTTGCTTCAATTGCTTTTTCTAGAAATACATCTTCATTTAATTATTTTAAAATTTCTTATTCACATCAGCGCAATATAAGCAATTTGATAAGTTTATGTGGCCAAAATTAATTATGATCGAACAGTAGATTATTTAAAAACATGATTTTTTTATGATTGGCTTATTTTTACAACAAAAAAGTCTTAACTCTTGACGACCGATGGGTCTACATGTGTCACGTTTTAATTTGTAGTTTTATTGGAAAAATTTGAATGCATTTTTTTTTTCAAAATATTTGTACTAACATATTTTGTTTTTGTTGTTGGCCTTTGAATTTTAAATTATTAAACATTTTTAATAAGCTCGAGGCCCAGAAGCTTATATTCATTTGCCTAAAATTTCACTTGTTTAAATTTTATTTCTGTACGCCCAATTAGGCGGCCAGGCACAATCAAGAGTTTAAGTTGTGTTTAACCTGTGTTTGTTATAATTTAAAGTTAATAATAAGTTATCGTGTTTGTATATTTACAGTGCTGAAGATGACCTCAGATTGAGGTCAAAATATCGACAATTAAGTATCAATAGAACAAAGATTTCCGTTGTATTTAATTTCTGGGCCTCGAAAAAATGCCACTGAGTTATAAAAACTACTTATACAGTGGCTATTTTTTTTTTTATTTTGCCAAATCATACTAATTTCATTTGAAAACCGGAAAGGTCTGAATTTCTAATTTTCCTCTATTGAAAAGTTAAAAGGAGTGACCTTTGCAACAATAAAATTGTAAACAGCCTTTGGTTTCCTCTCTTAACTGAGCTCGCCCCTCCAAATGGTAAATAGTTCACTACTGACAGTATCAGAATACCTACATAAAAAGCAATATTGAAATTTTGAATAAATTAAATTGAAAGATTAAACTCAACAAAACTCTTCATTTTAAACATTTTTGTTAGTTCAAACCCGGCCAAATACGGCCAAAATTTTAAAAGCTTATTCAAACTTCATTTTTAAGAAGAAAAAAATAATTAATGTTTGTGTTAGAAATATGTATTTGTCTTACGAAAAAACATAATTCAAAAAAATATTTCTCTTAAGCAACTAAGCACTAACCATCAATTTTCCTTTCCATATTTTATTTAAATGAACGCTTGTTATTTAAATTATTTAAAATCATGTTCAAAACTTCGACAAAATTTCCTGCGTATATTGCGGTAACCACGTTGCATAGTGATTTAGCCCCATACATAGTTTGGAGAAAATTAGAAGGAGTAGGCTTTAATTTTTCGTATGTAACCTCTAAGGTCGTACATCAAGAAAAAAATGAAAAATGGGTGTGATCGGTTTAATTTAAAGCCTACCTCCCATACAAACCTAACCTCAAAAACGCATTAAAAATGCCATCTAAAGGGCACCGATGAACGAAGGACTCCGAAATTTCGTCCATATATTCACAATAATGTAGAAAGTAAACATACAAAAAATTATTAAAATCGATTCACATTAACACATACCTCCCATACAAACCTAACCTCAAAAACGCTTAAATATGTAATTAAAAGCGCAGCGATGAAGGCACGACTCCTCAATTTTGGCTATATATTTATGATGATAATATAAGCAAACACCCTTAAAATGGCTGTAATCGGTTTATTTTTACGCACACCTTCCATACAAGCCTAACCTCAAAACAATTAAAAAAGCTATTAAAATGTAAAGAAAAGTCCTCGTATTATACAATCTGCATACTTGTGCAAGCTAAGTTATGAATATTGTCGAAAATGTTTGAAATGGGAAAAAACCACCCCTGTTTACCACGTAACAGTAGGTTTCAGCATCGTAAAAAAACGATGTTTCATACGTGCGCCGGGTATTTAATGTTCGGTTTCACCCGAACTTAGCCTTCTTTACTTGTTCAAAATATTTTTAGTAACATGTTTTGTTTTGGTTGTTAGCCTTTGAATTTTAATTATTGAACATTTTGAATAAGCTCGAGGCCTAGAAGCTTATATTCATTTGCCTAAAATATCACTTGTTTAACTTTTATTTCTGTAGCCTAATTAGTCGGCCAGGCACAATCAAGAGTGTTAGATGTGTTTAACCTATGTTTGTAATAATTTCGGTGCAAGTTAATAGTAAGTCATCGTGTTTGTATATTTACAGTGCTGAAGATGACCTCAGATTGAGGTCAAAATATCGACAATTAAGTATCAATAGAACGAAGATTTCCATTGTATTTAATTTCTGGGCCTCGAAAAAATGCCACTGAGTTATAAAAACTACTTATACAGTGGCTATTTTTTTTTTTATTTTGCCAAATCATACTAATTTCATTTGAAAACCGGAAAGGTCTGAATTTCTAATTTTCCTCTATTGAAAAGTTAAAAGGAGTGACCTTTGCAACAATAAAATTGTAAACAGCCTTTGGTTTCCTCTCTTAATTGAGCTCGCCCCTCCAAATGGTAAATAGTTCACTACTGACAGTATCAGAATACCTACATAAAAAGCAATATTGAATTTTGAATAAATTAAATTGAAAGATTAAACTCAACAAAACTCTTCATTTTAAACATTTTTGTTAGTTCAAACCCGGCCAAATACGGCCAAAATTTTAAAACTTCATTTTTAAGAAGAAAAAAATAATTAATGTTTGTGTTAGAAATATGTATTTGTCTTACGAAAAAACATAATTCAAAAAAATATTTCTCTTAAGCAACTAAGCACTAACCATCACTTTTTTTCCGTATTTTATTTAAGTTAATGCTTGTTATTTAAATTATTTAAAAACATGTTCAAAACTTCGACAAAATTTCCTGCGTATATTGCGTTAACCACGTTGCACAGTGCTTTAGCCCCATACATAGTTTGGAGAAAATTAGAAGGAGTATGCTTTAATTTTTCGTATGTAACCTCTAAGGACGTACATCAAAAAAAAAAACGAAAAATGGGTGTGATCGGTTTAATTTAAAGCATACCTCCCATACAAACCTAACCTCAAAGACGCCTTAAAAATGCCATCTAAAGAGCACCGATGAACAAAGGACTCCGAAATTTCGTCCATATATTCACAATAATGTAGAAAGTAAACATACAAAAAATTATTAAAATCGATTCACATTAACACATACCTTCCATACAAACCTAACCTCAAAAACGCTTAAATATGTAATTAAAAGCGCAGCGATGAAGGCACGACTCCTCAATTTTGGCTATATATTTATGATGATAATATAAGCAAACACCCTTAAAAATGGCTGTAATCGGTTTATTTTTACGCACACCTCCCATACAAGCCTAACCTCAAAACAATTAAAAAAGCTATTAAAATGTAAAGAAAAGTCCTCGTATTATACAATCTGCATACTTGTGCAAGCTAAGTTATAAAAATAAATGGAAAGCAGAAATGTATGTATGTATATAAAAATGGTGCCTCACGGTGGTTAAAACTGCTTATCCTGTAAGCTTAAAAACTGAACAAATTTCTTTTTAGGCAAAATGCGTCAAAGAAAATACACTTTAACTATTTTTAATCATTTATTTTATAAATAATTTAAATAGTTCACAATTCATCATCCATTGAATATTTTTTTTACTCCCATTTAACCAGTCCTCGTTCTTGGAAAAAAATATTATTTCACTCTCGATACAGCATGCCACTTTCTGTTTAAAGTAGGCAAAAAAGATTTACTTACTCCAGTATAAATTTTTTCAAGACCTCTTTCTGCAAGGTTTGGATATTTATTTTTAAGGTTTTCGATAAACTTATGCACCTCACGATTACTTGCTAAATTCAGTGTTACTTTCTGAAACAGATAACAAAATATGTAGTAAAAAATAAGAACTTACCCTTTTATACTTTACCACATCGTTTAAAAGTTAATTACCTTCATTATTTATGAATTTTAATGCACTATATTCGAACAAAATTAGGTTTGCTAGTTAAATCACTATTTACAAAAAGAATTGCAGATAACTGCAGATGGAATAGATTACATCTTAATACTAACTAGTATAGAAGTATTTGTGTATGACAACAAAACGGTCGGAGCAGAAAAAAAGATGTAGTCCATTGAATTAAGAAATGCGCGGGAAAAATACTAATTTCTTTAAATTAAATATTTATGTATACTGGATGGAAAATCAAGTTATGTAATGATATTTTAAATAATTAGACATATGCCTCTTATGATAAACAATAAGGTGATGTTCGTTTCAGAGTTCTGTCACTTGAAAAAAGTATGTATTTTAAAATTTTTTTATGTAGGTATTCAGACCCATGACTTTGCTGGCCTAGTTTTCAAACTCGGAATTATATTTGCTGCCAAATCTTGTAAAACCGGGTCACCCGAGGGGTGCTGTATTAGTAACAAGTATAAAAAACGACAAAATGTTACCTTCACCAAGATAATTTTTTCCGCCGAAATCCCACTGTGCGTTGTACAAATACAACTAATTTGACCATCAAAAAAATTTTAAAACTAAGAAATTCTTTGTTTGCAGCTTCAGAAATAAAAAAGAAATTTTCTTCCATCAGTTCGCAGAAAAAATGCTCGTATATTTACATATTTCTTCAAAAAATTGTACAGCGACGACAAAGTTGTTTTTCAAGCGACAGAAATAAGTAACAAGTAATTTTTAAGAGAAAGAAAACAGCCGACTTAAAATGTGGTAGTGACGTTAATTTCTTCGTAATCCAATGATCGGAACTAAACCAAATTAATATGGGACCACCATCAAGGTACCACCTTTCCGATAAAAAAGAATAGAATTATCGAAAACGGTTGACGTGGACCAAAGTTATCCGGTAATATACAATGTACATAAAAATAATGAAAATATTCCGATGAATTGATAACCTCCTCTTTTTTTTGAAGTCGGTTAAAAATATTTCTTGTGACTTTTCTTGAGAACTGGATACTAAACTTTACATGAAAATTATGTATTTCCACATTTCCATTGGCGAAAAATACTCAATTAAAATTTAGTAGTAAGAAGCTTTGCTTAAAGCTTTATTTTTAAGGTGATATTTAATTATTTAACTAATGCAGACTGGAATTCAGATCTTACTTGGTATGCGGAGTGTTCATATCTACGATGATTTTTGATTGCTCTTTGCTTAACGAAGTGGTGTTTGCGTCATCGTTATTTCACGATAGGTACCGATTACTGTAGGGAATGTCATGTTTTTCATAATACCTGAAACCTCATGTCATACTTCAGTATGACATTTATTATACCAAAGGAAATCAGTTGGTATTGCAAGTGGCATGGTATGAAAATTACTGTTCAGGCTGGCTATATTTCCATACTTACCGCCTGAAGGCACTGTTGCTATTGTATAAAAAAATTTCCTTCCCATATACTTTCATACAGTTGTTATCATACTCAGATAATATCCCTACTTGGTAAATATTTGTAAGCTCATCCTAGCGTTGGCTTCACACAAGTGCTTGTGTCGGGTCACATTTGCATCTTGTCAATTTAAGCCGATTTCACACTTAAGTATTTCAGCAAATATTTTACTCGAAAGTGAAAAGAAAACAAATAAATGCAATAAATGTACATATGTGGTGCGAAAAGAAAGCTTACATGTTTGCATTAAGAGAGCTTTTTTTTTAAATTGACCAAGTATTCAAAAGGCTGTTTACACTATGCAAACATTATCCTTCCTAAGAGTAAGTGCAAATATCTATTAAAAGAATTTACTGGTTTTTAAATCCTTATATGCAAACAGCAAATATACTAAAATGATGGCAATGACAACAACAATATACATTTGTATAAATCTAGGTAGTTGCATGTAGAGTTTTTATGAAACCTTTTTGAACTTTATAAAGGTTGACAAATGTGGTGAAGTACTTGCGTGTACGTGTATATGTAAGTACTTGTATATGGATACTAGTCTGTGAACAAAAACTTATTTGACTTAAACAAAAATTAAAGGCGCCCCCTAAGTGTTCGCAGCACTTGAAAGATTTCATTTAGATATGTTTGACAGTCAAAGTTTAGCCCAGCAATTTTTAGAATTCCACTGCAGATAGCGCAATATTTCATGTTACGAAAAGTGTAGTCGACTTTTTTTTCATTTCTGTTGGCGCAAAAAAATATTCGAATCCATTCTTCAACGCGTAAAAAATAGTAAATTGACTCTATCAAAAGGAACGCAAAAAAACGATGTGTGATTTTTCCCAAACTTTGCTTAGCTTTGTTTATTTTCGATTTCTGAATGAACGCACATTGCCGCTGGAGTTTTGCACATTGAGTTGCAGCAGTAACGCTTCGGAAAAAATTGGCATTTTTTAACTGTTGTTTACCAATGCGCTACATTCTCTTTTTAACTTGCCACTTTTTCACTTCTCCCAAAGCGTACGCCAAAAAATCTAAAATCAAAAATCAAAAAAATAGTTTTGATCCTCTATACAAGCCGCTGGAAATGTAATATGCAGCATGAGTTTGATCAATTTTTTGGCACACAAAAACTTTTCAAGGCAACAGATAGAGATGTGAAAAAATGAAGCTTCGAAAACTTAGCAAAACAAAGCAATTTTTTTGCGCGTTTATACTCTATTTGGGGAATCGCAATAGTTTTTTATTTTTTTATTTTTTTGTTGCTGCTGCTGCTGCTGTCGAAAATTAACTTAGGGTAGCTAGTTTCGAAAGCGTTTGATTTTATGGTGCGTCACGTAGGCGTGCATAAACTTTTTTTTCTAGTCGGCAATAAAGTACCTGCGGATTTGCAGGCATGAAGCAGATGCCTTCAAGCTAAGTAGCTGAAAACGTTTTTGGCTGGTGTGGGACCTACTGGAAATTCCATGTAAAAACTACAATTATCGCGTGTTCATTTTCTTTGCAAGTTTACATACGAAAGCCCTTAACTTAATTATTTGAAAGCTTAAAAGTAAATTTTGGGCATAGAGTTTTGGCCATTAAAAATGGATATCGAGTTTTGGCAATTTAAAACCTGAGCAGAAAATTTGTACTAATTTCTAGAAAATTAAAAGCTGGAAATAAATTTTCATTTAATTTCAAATATGGAAAACTTTCGGTAACCTAAAAACTGAAAATAAATGTTTGGCTTATTGAAAACTAGACAATAATTTTTAGCAGGAACCGAAAATAACAGTTATTTTTTTCAAGATTTAAACCTGGCCAGATATATTTTAAATCCAAAATAAAAGTCCTTTCCCGATAATAAACAAACCGCTTATCCAAATTAAACAAATTTTGTATCAAATGAAATCAAATGAACTGAAATAGCTTTTAAATAGAAATAACGAATGAATGTTACCACCTCCATTTATATTTTTTTTTTTATAATTTAGTACAAAATTATTTCATATACCTGACCCAAGGTTTGTTCTATGTAATTAAATAAAATTTTTTGTTGAAATATGTTTCAAAAGGTGGCTTTCATGGTTTAGACATTACATTTTTAAACAGGGACCGAAAATAGTCGTTAAATATCATGATTTTAATTTTTTCGATCAAAAAATAATCGTTATTTTTGATTTTTATTTTTGTTGATAATTTTTTAACCGTTACAACGGATACTGCTTTTTTATGACCGACTTAAATCTTTTATGATCGAAAAAATAAAAATCAAAAACAACGATTAAATTTGATCGAGACAATAGAAATCAAATTTTAACGGTTAAATTATGAGTTTTATTTTAAAGATCATAACCGTTACGGCCCTTGAATTTAAAGCTATTTCCATCCTCTTTCATTTGATACCAAATTTGTTTTATTTGGATAAGCGGTTTGTTTATTAGCCGGAAAGGACTTTTATTTCGGACTTAAAAAATATCTGGCCAAGTTTAACTCTTGAAAAAATAACTATTATTTTCGGTCCCTGATTTTTAGCTTTTTAAAAATTGCACATACATAATTTTTAGCACATTAAAAAGTGGGATTATATTTTTAGTCTTTTGAAAGTGGGACATAATTTTCGGAAATTTAAAAACTGATCATACATTTTTAGACCTTTTAAAGTTGGGCATAAATTGTAAGCTATTTAGATACATCAATTTCCTCTTAAAAACAATGCATAAACTATTATTCTTTTAAAAACTGGACATTTAATTTGGTAAATTGAAGATCAAAAATTTTTTTAAGTTAAAAACAAGAAATAAATTTTTATTCGTTTAAAAATCAGACCTACTTTTGGCAAATTAGGAACTTGTTAAAATTTTTAATCATTTAAAAATTGGACATAATTTTCGGAAATTCAACAACATATATTTTTAGTTATTTGGCAATTGGACATAACTGTTCGGTTACTTAATAACGAGGCATAGACAGTTGGTTTTTTAAAACTGACCATAAAATTTGGTAATTTAAAGTTGACAATTTTTGGTAATTTTAAAACTGGACATACAATTTGGTAGCTTGCAGATGGTGTATTTTCACAAATACAGTAATTCAAAAAATTTACATATCAAAAGGTTGTACGTGAATTCTTAATTGACATAATTTTCGGCACTTTTAAACTGGACATAAATTTTCAGACATTTAAATATTTGACATACATTTTTGTTCATTTAAAAATTTGCCATAACTTTTTGGTGACCTGAAAACAAGACATAAGCTGGTGGTAAAGACATAAAAATTTATAATTAAAAGATAGAAAACTTTTAGTAGCTTAAAAACTAGACATAATTTTCGGCAATTTAGAAACTGGACAAAAATTTTAAGTCATTTAAAAATTGCACCTAAAAATTAATGTGTGACTTAAAAGGCCTGAACTTTTCGTAGATATCTTAAAAACTGGACATAAAATTTTTTAGTTTAAAAGATGCGCAACTTTTTGGCAATATACAAGTTGGCCATAATTTTTTGGAAATTTAAAAACTGGACATAAATTTCGATCATTTGGTAACTGCCAAAAAAAGATGGTTATCGGACATACATTTTCGCAACCTAAAAACTGAAAATAAATTTTTGTTATGTAAAAACTAAATGTGGTCTTGTATATACTGACTTAAACTTTGGTCATTTAAATGGTGAACATTAACTTTTGACCATTTCAAAACCTGTTATAAAAGGAAAGTCTAGTGAACGGGTAAAAGTGGAGATGTGAACATTTAATTCCTTTGTCCACTACTTAATGTCAAAGGCATACATTTTAAATTACCAAAATCACATATATATTTCTTTAATAATCAAAAATGTTTGCCCTAAGAATTTATGTCTAATTTTAGAATTGCCAAAAAATTATGTTTTTTTTTCAAATTTATGTTAAAGTCTTCTTTATTTTTTATGAATTAGGGGTTAATTTTCAAGTGGCAAACCCTATTAAGTTTTTTATTTTTTTACTAGTCTCTTTACTTTAGACACCTAAGCAAATTCCATTTTGAAGGCAAGTGACACTTTTTTTCTACCTTCCGCCACTACACGCCTCAATCAACTTCTTAATTTCCTTTGGGGTATGCATTGTTTACCTCAACCCTTTCTATTCACCAGTGAAAAAAAGAGGTATATTGTGCCGCGGCGATACAAAATTTAATTTCTCGTCATGCACTGTTGACGTTCGCCGACAGTAAAACGCACTTTTTTCATACCTCAGCTACCTTGACATTTCGTTTATTTTTACTTGTTTCTGAACTCATCTGCCTACTGGGATCTTAGTGTGAAATTTGCAAGGCTTAGTGTTGTTTACACAAGCGAAATGGAAATCAGTCAGAATGGAGTGAAATTGAGTTACTGATACGGGAAAAATGGTATGTGGTGTTAGGGATGGAAGGAAAGGAGGTGTGATGAATTTGGTTTAGTAAAGGATAGTTGTTTTGCTGTGGAAATGAAAACGCTATTTAAGGATTAAATAAGCGCCTGTTTAGCATTTTACAAAATATACAAAAACTGCCGAGTGTAGGCTAATACTGAACCAACTAGATACATGCCAAAGTCGTTAAAAAATATCAAAATTTGTGAACTTTCCTGACTGGCGCATAATATTTATGTACATATGTAGCAGAAGGAGTGCAATGGGGTATAGTCGTTCTTCTGGGTATGCAGTTACAGTTGCGCGGCTATACTCAATCCCGACTCTTGCGTCCTCGTTCGCGCACTCTGGGCTACGTGAGCAACCCATGTGCGAGA
>JAPVRG010284566.1:3237-13650 GCA_029783565.1 Rhagoletis cerasi
GCAAAGACCACCATAATAAACTTAAAATTTGTGTTGAATGTGAAGAAAACAAATGAAAAACAATAAATAATAATCAATGTGTCAGCTCTATACATTTTGTTTTATCCCAAAACTGTTAAGTTTCACAGGGTCAAAAATGACCCTAAGGACAAATTTGGTTTGAAATTTAAGGGACTAATGAGGGTAAAACGAAATAAAGACATTTTCTTATCAAATCGAATACTACTGTTTTAAAAATTACATTCTCCATTTTTTCGATACCGCCACCTTAGAAGTTTCACTTCAAAAAAATTTCCCACTAAGCTATTTTCGGATATGTCTTTTTTTTACCTCATTTGGTGCTAGTTATACAAATACATCAAAATATTTTAAAATAAATGTACGTATGAATTGATCTCCACTTCCAGGGTCGATAACCCCATTGTGCGTCGTTCGTCAGCTGTTGCAAATTATTAAAATTATGTGAAATATTATTCCTTTTTAATCAAATGCAGGCAAGAAATATAATTTTTAATGCAATTATTGATACGAAGTATTAATTTACAGTGCACTCGGGAAAACGTCAACGCTCGTTTACGTCAACATCCCAAAACATCAACCTTTTTTTTTTTAGCATTGCCTACTCTACAACGTCAACCCAACCACAAAGCTCTAAAACGTCAACTCTGAATAAAACAAAATTTTGAATTTAGCAGCAGTTAAAATACACAAATTTGTACACACACACATTTATTTTACGAAATCATTCTGAAATTGTGGATTGCCCTTATAAGTAGAGTAGAAAAGTAGTTGCAACTGCACGTATTATCTTTTTATTTATGTTCAGTTGCTTTTTTGTTCTCGTAAGTATCACATTACCAAAATGAGCTCAAAACAACGGAAAGTGCTAAAATTACAAGAAAAGGCAAATATTTTGGACTTATTAGAAAAGGGTACAAGTGCGGTAGCTTTAGCGAAGCAATATGGTGTAACAAAGTCAACAATTAGCAAGATAAAAATGAAAAAAAAAGGTTTTGGACTGTGTAATAACACATTTTCCGGTCCAGGAAAAAGAAAGACATCAAGAGAGTTGCCGAAAATGGAGAAACGTCTGTACCAGTGGTTTGTTAAGCAGAGAGAAAGGAATTATCCGGTAAATGCATTAGCGCTCAAAGAAAAAGCTAACGAGATCCATCTAAAACTGAAAGAAAAAGAATGCTCGTTCAACGCAAGTGATGGATGGTTGCAGGGATTTAAAAAAAGATTTGGAGTTCGTCAGCTTAAAATAACTGGGGAAAAGCTATATTCGCAACCTTCGCTTGTCGAACCATTTAAAGTCAAGCTGAAGCAAAAAATTGAAGAAATGGGTCTATCCCATGATCAGCTATACAATGCTGATGAATCTGGATTGTTTTGGAAAATTTTGCCAGAAAAGTCTTACGTATCAAGTGCCGAAAAGACTGCTCCGGGCGTAAAAACTGAAAAACAACGACTCACTTTTTTATGTTGTGCTAATGCTTCCGGAAGTCATAAACTTAAATTGTTGGTGATTGGGAAGGCAAAAAATCTACGAGTTTTCAAAAATTTCAACTGCCCTACTGAGTACAAAAGTTCCAAGTCGTCATGGATGACATCAGCCATTTTTAGCGATTGGTTTCACAAATCATTTGTGCCGCAGATTAATATTTTTTGTGCTACAGAGAAAATATAATTTTCAGTAGCTAAGATTTTCTAATTTTAGGTAACAGATTTTCTTTTAAAAAAGAACTTGCCAGTTAAAGCGCTCCTCCTAATCGACAATGCTCCGTCTCATCCAAGTGAAATGAAGCTTAAAACCGAAGATGGAAACATAATTACAATGTTTTTTCCTCCAAATGTTACCCCACTTATCCAACCAATGGATCAGAACGCAATCAAAATAACGAAGTTGTACTACAGAAACAGCCTCTTAGCCATGGTAGCGGCAAAAAATGTAGATCTAGTAGAGTCAATGAAAAGTGTTACATTAAAGGATGCTGTTACAATTCTAGAATCCGCATGGAATAAAGTAAGCAAAGATACAATGGTAAAATGCTGGCAAAATGTTTTACGTTTCACGGAAAATTAGACAGATCCAGAGGAAGATATTCCATTAAGCATACTGAAAGAAAATATGAACTCAGACGTTTAGCAACAAATGGAGCTTGCAGTTGATCTGCTTAATGAACTAACCCCTCAGGTTTGTCGATTTTTAAAACTGTTTCAACAACACGACAGGTAATTTTTAATTTTTTTCTTTAGGTTGACTATACAGTATCATACATTCAGGAGTGGAATGAAGATATTTTGCTGGATAATGTTTCTAATTCGTGTGAAATTGAGGAGTTAGAAGTGATCGATGATGAGGAGAACGATTTAGATACAAATGTGCAGACAATAAAACCAAGCGAAGCCGTCGAAATATTATACAGGGCGTTGGATTGGGCTCAATGCGAGAATGTTGAGCAAAATGACTTAAATGTATTAAGACGTTTAAAAGAGAAGGCTCTCTTCCAAGTGTTGGAAAGAAAAAAAAAAACAGCAGGAAAAAATAACCGATTTTTTTTAAGTGCATATGTGTGCATATACAATTAAAAATATGATCTCATTTAAAATGTATTCTTTTGGTTCTAGTTGTCTTCTATGTTTCTAGTGAGGTTGAATGCCTTTTTTGTTTCCTTTTTGAATTTGTTTATGTTTGGTTTTAGTTTATAATTAATAAAAACTTTTAAAAGCAGATAGGTATGTTTTTTATTTAAAAATTTTACATTCGTAAACGTCAACAATTTGTTCAACGTCAACACCCGCGGTTTTAATTAGTTGACGTTTTCCCGAGTGCACTGTACATCGAAAAAATCCAAAAAGGCTGTTGCGCTTCACCACACTCGCTACCCCCCGCGCCCCCTGCGGCAACGCTGGAAAATTTATTTGTTCACATACATTCTTACATGGTTTAAATGCTCCATATGTATAAACGATGAGGAGTTGCTTGTTTGTGGACCCACGCAGGAATACTGTGTGAATGTCGCAGCCGTAGCATGGCATGGGCTGATTTAATTGAGAAGGAGACTCAAAATTTCTCAAACAACAAAAAATCATTGGAAGACTTTTAAATCAAATGAGTAACTGGCAGAATAACATTATTACGCTCGATGATGATAACGTATTCGAAACAGAAGTTACTTCAGACGACGATGATTGTAATAACTATTTTTCAGAATTTTCAATTTGTTGTCAAATTGCTCGGCAATCGATGAAAGTAAGTATAAATATGTTTAACTTGTTCACGTGCTAACTGAACATGTATATGTATTACAACTTGTTAACTAAACTTTTTTTCATGAGGAAAATAAATCTTTACTTTAAGCTTAACCACCAAATTAGTTTTAACAAAGAATTCGGAAATAATAATGGGATGTGGCTGCACTTAAAATGAAAATAAGGCCCGCAAAAAAGGAAATAAAATCCGCGGGCTTTATTTCTTTTTCGAAAGAGAAAAAACCCCATTGGGCATTATTTCCCACGCCCGTGGTGGATATTTCCGCGGGTGTTATCCACGCCACCAATAATGTGTGGTAACGTTTAAGTTGCAACGTCGCTGCGTATTGTCAGAAACAGGCAGCCAGGATTGCGTGATTTCAAATCCTTTTTGATTTAAAACCCGCCATTAATTAAGAAATATATTTGACTTGTGATTTGATTCGTTGGCCAAATAAGGAATACAATTTATTTGTGATTTGATTTGTCAACCAAATAAGAAATAAAAAGGAGTTGTGATTTGAATCGTTGACCAAATCAGAAATCAAATTTATTTGTGATTTGATTTGTGAACCAAATAAGAAATACAATTTATTTGTGATTTGATTCGTCGACCAAATAAGAAATCAAATTTATTTGTGATTTAATTTGTCAACCAAATAATAAATAAAATTTGTAATTTGGTTTGTATCGCGAATCAATTTGTTTGGGAACCCTGAAAATCTCAAAGAATATCCGAAAATACCGAAATAGTTCCAAAAATCTCGAAATTGGTTGACAAATTAAATCACAAATAAATTGATTTCTTATTTCATCGACGAATCAAATCACAAATAAATTTTATTTCTTTTTTGGTTGACAAATCAAATCACAAATAAATTTTATTTCTTATTTGATTGACAAAACAAATCACAAATAAATTTGATTTCTGATTTGGTCAACGATTCAAATCACAAATCTTTTTTATCTTACTTGGCTGACAAATCAAATCACAAATAAATTTTATTTTTTTATTTGATCTACAAATCAAATCACAAATAAAATTAATTTAGGATTTGATGCAAGTTTCAATTCAGAAATAAATTTGATTTGTCGATTTGTGATTTGACTAATTCAAAATCGCGCAACCCCGAGGTAGATAATCACTCAGTCAGGCAGTCACTCTGCCCGCTGCACAATATTTTCTGTAGCTAAAAAATGAAATTCCAGCACAGTTAATTGACAAATTCTGCAACTCGATCCATCCCGCCTCATTCGAATCCACGTACAAATGTACCGTCACTCATTTCTGCCTCCCTCGTAATCGCACTCTTCAATTAATCAAAATTAGCTGTGTCAATAAAGTTGTTCGCGTCCTACACTATGGTAATTCGTCGAGCTATTACCCCCTGACCTTTGACGCGTACTTTAAAAATAGCAACGCCGCCGCTATTGGTTCTGTCAATTGCGAGCTAGTCGACAATAAGCGTTATTGTTTTTTTTTTACTCCAGACTGCGCAATTGATGGCTTGTGGCAAAGTGATCGAGGGACGCCGGAGTAGCGGCTGGTTCAACCCCACACCAAACCAACCAATTTTAGCCCATTTTGCTAAGTTTGTGCTGCCCATTAGAATTAACACGGAAAACTATAAAACTCATTTGATTTATTGCTCTTCAATGCTGGATTTTTAGGTGGCTATCAGCCGCTTGTGTGGCCGTTCAACTCACTGATTGGCTTACTGGCTGAAGTATTTGGAAAACGACTCGTTGCCTGGCAGTAGGAATAGTACGTTTTGGAGGCGTTGCAGCTATGAAAATGGGTGCAGCTCCAATGCAGTGATTTGTCACAGATAATTGCAGTGTTAAAATGTGAAATTGACTCTATTTTATTGTTAATTTTATGCATTGTTCAGCGAAAATGACTAGGCAAAATCTGTTTCCCATTTGCCACCACACGGTGACTCACACTAAGACTTCGTAAGGAAATAAAAAAAATACATAAAAGGTTATATAAATCCATTATCCGCGATATACACACATATACTCGTATATATTGCGCATCATCCAATTCAATAGTGAATATCAGCAAACGTACGTATCGATGATCCCCTGCAATAACGACACAACTCAAAAATCATATCCGAATATATAAGTGCTTCTCGATCGTGCAGAATTAACGGAATTAATACAAAAATAGGTATAACAGCAGTTTTCTGGCACAGGTGAAACACTCGAAAATCGTGACACGTGCAGAGCCGAAGACTTCGAACACTGGTGACACTGGGAAAGTGATTTAGGTGAAATAAATATTGTAATCCGCGCCAAATATTCATTTTATAGATTTTAATTTCGCATCTTATAAACAATTAATTACATATGTACTCTGTGTTCAGAAATGCAACCACGGTTAAATGCCGACTTAGTTGCGCAAATAAGGCATATCTGTACATAGCGCTCTCGCAATTACGTGAGCACTGTGGGTGCATTCCAAAAGTCAAAGTACAAAGCATCGCGGCAGATTGTAATGCCAAATGTGCGCAACCACGGTTAGATGCTACCGCTTAACTTTAATCATTCTTTAAAATATTGACTACTCTGTAGCGTGAACAAATTTAGAAAGCCCTATAGCGTGAACAAAAATTTTGTCAGTTGGTATTAAAGATTAGCGCGGAATCTCGGGACCCACGGTACTAATTTTGAAATGGCCAGGATGGGCGGTATCGGAAAGGTGATTGAAAATTTGGGGTTGGGCGAGAAAACACTCCCCATAAAACCCGCAACTTTCAAAAAATTCATAAAATCTTTCTCAAAAACGATATATGACATCAGCACTTCTTAACCCTTTCAGTACAATCGTCCAATATATTGAACAAACTTTTTTTGTACTTAGAGCTCTTTTTCTCTTAAATAAGAGCTTTTGTTTTTAAAATAGCAGTTGTTTTGAGAAAAGTATATTATTCTTATTCACCCCATTTCTTTTACTTTATTTTCGGGATGTAGTGTAATAGATATGCACAAATTAACTATTTTTCGGTGGAATTGAGAGCCGAAAAAAATTTCAAATGTTATTCTCAGTTTCGAAATATATTTCGCAAAAGAAAAAAAGAAAAATTATTGATATCACTTCCCTGTTTACAAATCTAGAGTACCACTGTCCAATAAAATGGACGCTGAATAACGGTAAAACTAAGAGTTTAATAAAATTTGTAATGGTATTTTTGAAATCAATGACCCAAAATTAGCTGGTAAACAAATTTTTAGATCTTTAGCTTCAGCGGCTGATTTTTTGTACTGAGAGGGTTAATGTTTTATTGAGACAAAAACGAACGGCAATCAAAACAGAATGACCAGAAGATGCCAGATCCTTCAGTACATGGTGTCGGTTTTTCATTTCATAAAAAAAATATAGCTTCAAAAAATAAAACCTCAACAACATCTACAGACCTCTTTAATTCGACATCTCATTTTATAAATTCGTAAGAACTGTGAAGATCTGCTGACCTTCACAAAAAATACCTACACGTATGTATATAGATGTGGATTTTCGAATAGGTGGCTGAAATGTTATAAGTTAACTAAATTTGACTTTTAGAACAGGTGGCACCCCTCTTCAGAAGTATTTTCAAACTAAACTCTTTTTACATCTGTAATTGTGATACATAATGAATTAAGTTGAAATTGATTTATCCGAATATAGTTAAAAAAAATAAAGCCTTTTCAACTCCATTCCGATCGATACCCATCCTTTAATAATTCATTTAACTTAGTAAATAACTTGAAATCAACAAACCGGTGGAAACCCTCTTCAAGTACCTCAAAAATATTCTAAATATTTAAACACCCATATTTATTTCAATTACCTAATTGCCTTAATTCAAGCTGAATTTGACTTTTTAAACAGGTGGAAACTCTCCTAAATAAAGTTCAGAAATAAAACCTCTTCCAACCCATTTCGACCGATACCCATCTTATTAATAATTCATTTAACTTAAATTATGAATCTTCTCGTTACCCTAACGACCAAAAACTGTGCATCTTCGATTCCATAAACATTATCTCGAAATAAAATCGTTCAATAAGGTCTATAATATAGATAAATTCTTTATATCTGAAACCCATTTCACTGATAACAGCAAACTACATAGATACCTCGAAGATAAAAACGACTAAATGTACTTACAATAGAAATCAAAGATATCTTGAAAATTGAGCGTAATTCTAAAATGCATCATTACATGAGCAACATTGACGCAACTGCAGCAACTGATTACTCTCTCTCTAAAGTGCACCAAGTAAGCTAAAAAGTTCAACCCTATCTCAATCCGCTCTAAGAAAGGAAAAAAGCAAATGGGCGAAATGTGGTCTAGAAAAGGCAAACACCTTTGCCCGCTTTTTAAAATCTATTTTTATCCCGCAAAATTTAGAGCCCCATATCAACATCACAGAAAAAGTCAATGCTACCATGACCTACCCCTACCAAGAATTGTCTACAGCCGAAGTAAAAACGGCAATTAAAACCCTAAAACTCAAAAAAGCACCTGGCTATGACTTAATTACTGGCTATTTTTTAAAACAACTCACCGAGGCACAGTGGCGAAACTATTCAATCTAGCAAAAAGTCAATCTTTGACTTGTTAAAATCGTCCAAAATTGTGATGGCAGTTTGTTGCCAAATTCCCATAGTTTATAACTGCATCTCTGTTTTTCTCTTTATCCTCCTGCTTTTGAATCTATGACGCGTAAAAGTCGAGAAAACTAAATCAGTTCTCGTTGTGTATAGTTTTAGTGTAACTAAACGGGTTCACGTGTTAATCGATTACATCTGCAATAAAGACTTCATTACACTGTTCTCTAGCATTTGACGATACTGAAGGTATGTTTAATTTTTTCTGTATCATTCCGTGACTAAAGAGTCTTTGCGTCTTGTGTAAATAATTGTTGAAGTGAAGTAGTTTTATTATGTATAATTTTTATGTGACTCTTATTTTGATTACGAGTTTTGAGAAGGAGTACCCCGGAGTACCCTTAAATTTTTATATGCGTTCTTTAGAGAAATTCATGTCTTAAAGAATTCATGAAAGTTTAGCTGCCACCACGGCCCACTTTAAGTAATATTTTTATTTTTTTGGTAACATGTCTATGCTAGAACGGGAACTATATAATTTTTGTCTGAGCGAAAACGACACAAGAAAAAAAATCTCACCACTAAGGGCCAGTTTTTCAGTGCCAGATTCAGTGCCAGTAAAGATTACCTAAACTGCGTTTATATTTAACAGCTGGTTGACATTTGATTGGCTAATCTTAGTTTAAACCACCTAGCTCGCGCGTTTAAACTAAGTTTAAACCACGGTCAAATTTAACAGTGCACTAAAAAACTGACCCTAAGAAGATACGTACATATGTAATAAGCTTAAGCCGAAGGAAGACGTACAAAACTGTAATTACAAGAAAACGTATGTATCTGTTAAGTTGTTTGAATTCAAACTTACGACCAAATGGAAAAAAAAGTAAAAGAACCAAGGAAAAGTTCCAAAGCACAAATGAGCAATGGTTGGATGGTGTACTTTCATATCCGATACCAGAAGAAAACGAAAAAGAAACTGGAGAAACAGTGGAACCATCTTGGTGAAGCTATTTCATTTTTTTTATGTAATTTGTATCGTTTTATACAAATGCAAAAAATAAATTTTCATCTGAATTTTGAATGATTTTATTATAGTTAGCTGTTAATTTCCATTAACATAATCACACATTCTTATAATAAAATGTACTGAAAGGCATGAATATAATAGCTTTTGTTGTTAAAACAACGATTTATATACAGATAAAAAAGGGGCTTTGTTCGGTACATTTCCAGAATTTTCCAATATTCTTCATATATGTAAAATGCATCGCCTTCTTAACCTACACCTCCCATTTTTGGTGCCCATATTTGCATACGTCCTAAATTTCAAAGCTCTGCAATGTTTTAAATGAAAGTTGAGAGTTTTTTCGTGATAGATTAAGAGTATTTCCCACTGTGCGAGGCGGGCATTGCATTCTAGACCTCCTTGTTTAATGTGGTAATAAGAACGGAAATTATACCTACCATTGGAAAGTATCACAGGTGAAGAGGATTTTAAGGCCCGGAAAGAACGCTGAAATATCATTAAGTCCTTTTTCTAAAAAGATAACTTCGAATAATAGAAAAGCGAAAACTCATACCCCACAATCAATTTGGATTTAGAAAACGACATGGCACTATTGAGCAGGTTCATAACTAGACTTGTTGAGAAAATATATTCTGTATTTGAACAAAATAAATACGGTACAGCGGACTTTCTCGACATCTCACAGGCGTTCGAGTGAGTCTAGCACGATGGGCTACTCTATAAAATAAAAGTCTCTATTCTTATCAACTACTACACTTTTATTGAGTCCCATTTGTCAAATCGGAATTTCTTTGACAAACATGGAGTAGATCAGTCTCACTCAAAGCACAGCAGTTTTTCCACAGGGCAGCGTCATGGGCCCATACTATACTAGGGATGGGTAAATTCGATATTCGAAGCTTCGAGATTCGAATTTTAATCGAATTTTAGCTCCAAAATGTCGAATTTTTGAAATCGAACTTTGTGATGCTAAAATTCGGATAAAATCGAACTTTTCTAAAAAAAAATCGAATTTCGTCTTTATTTGCACAAAAACAACTCTGCAACTTTCTTCTTTCTAACTAAATTTGACATCACTGTGTGTGAAATAGAGAAAACACATCGATGTTTTTTGGATGTGATGCATCGAAATATTGCATATCGATGTATCGTATATAAAAATTGATATTTTCGATGCATCGAATGAATTAAAAATAAACAAGAAAACGGAACACTCGTAACTTCGATAAGTGTTTAAGTATTTACTCTCAGTAATATGTATCAATTGATTTAAATAGTTACAAATCCAAGTTATACAAATAAATTCTAGTGCCGTAAATAAAAATCAATATTTTCGATACATTGAATGAATTAAAAATAGGCAAGAAAATTTTACAATCGGAACATCGATAAATATTTAAGTATTTACTCGCAGTAAAATGCATTAATTGATTTAAATAGTTACAAAATCCAAGTTATACAAATAAATTCAAGTGCCGTAAATAAAAATCGATATTTCCGATGCATCGAATGAATTAAAATTAAAAAA
>JAPVRG010284620.1:1076-11382 GCA_029783565.1 Rhagoletis cerasi
TAGATACCCGGGTATCGAGCAATGCGAGTAGCTCGATACTCGCTCGAAACTCGTTCATTGCTCAACTACTCAAATGTTTGTTCAAAATTTTCGAGCTTTTGAACAATTTCATCAACAAAAGAAAAATTGTAAATTGTATTTGTTCATTAAAAGCATTTTTTTATTAAAATTTCTAACAATCTTTGCATTATATATCAATAATTTGAAAAATTTAAAAAGTTGATAACAAAAATGTCAACATAATAAAAAAAACATTGCTCAAATTACTCGAAAAAACTCGAATTGCTCGAGCTCATGCTCGAAAATTTTCGAGTAATGAGCATTGAACAAGTGTGCGAGTACTCGTTGCTCATATACTCGGGCTGTTTGAAAATGTGCGAACAAAATCGAGAGCTCTAGTATGTACATTAGAGCGTATCGCCTTACAGGCGAAATAAAAAAAGCTCGCCGTACACCCCCTCATATGAAGTGTTTTTAAAAGGCATTTAAAAAAATTATAAAAGGTCAATGAGGTCAATGAACTTCCATAGGAAAACCCCCTTATCGAGACAAAAACATTGGTGTATCACACTTTAAAATCCGACTATAAATGCCGAAGATACGAAGAAAAATGAAATCGGGCGACTACTAGGGTTGTCCAAAAAAAAAAAAATTAGAATTTTTTCAAATGCTTTTCAAAAACAATTCATATGAGGGGGTGTACGGCGAACTTTTTTTTTTCGATACGGTCTAATGTACATACATATATAAAAAACTTGAATGCAGAAATCAATTTTTCAGTATATCCAGCGGTGAAGTGAAAAGAAAAAATCACTGATTAATTTATTATTTATTAATATTTAAACTTGAAAGTGCTGTAAAATTTCTTTACTTCACACTTCATTATTTTAACTGTGTTTTTTTTCAACATGATTTTCAGTCAATTCGAAGAAACATTCTAACACCAAGCTTGTATTTTCACGTACTACCCAAGGATTTTTGCCAGTTGAAGTGCTAACATTTGTTGCATATGGACCGCCATGTGTATGAAACCCAAATATTTGGCTGCTCGCCATATGTGGCTTATAGTACAGTTTAAACATTCTCATACAACTGTAAAAGGCAACGCACGTGAGACACACTCTTTTTTAACAATTTTATAATGCTGGTCGGTCACGAGAGTGGCTCAATAAGAGCGTGACTTTTTTAATGAAGGATTATGTTTTCGGCTCGAAAGCGATTTCTTTCTCAACAAACGAGTAGTTTCCTTTGAGCTTTATATACATACTTAGTTCAGCGTTTCTCCAATTTCTTGCTTCTATAAGAATACGAAAATTTCTCTAGGCTCTCAAAACAGTCGTTTGCCCAATGATTTCATTGTTGGTGCCAAATGTCTTTTCTGTGAGGCATTTCTTGAGGAAAATAATCACTGTGAGCTAGGTGAGCAGATAAAGTAGCAATTCGTTGCCTAATTCCAGAAATATCATGCACCCGAGCATTGTCTTGATGGAAGAGTACTTTCTTTTGTGCCAAAAGCGGTCGTTTTTTCTCCAAAGCATTGTTAAAACGGTCTAATATTCGTCGTTGATTGTCTTTCAAGGTAATCAGTGTGGATTATGCTAGGTGCATTCGAAAAGAGTTTCGCCATAAGCTTGAAAGCTAACAGATCCACCTTGATCTGCTTCGGTGCCCATTCACGCGAAAAAATCATTATCTATTGCCATTGCTGCTTGGTTTCCAGTGTGTTGTGTTGCTGGTGTCATACCAACAAATAAACCTACCGGGACACATATGTAGGTCCCATAAAAAAAAACAGTTTCACTTTTAGAAGCGAACTAAACGGCTTGAGTGCTAGTTTTCTGCACAAAAAAATTCCGAACCGTAACCTCAAAATGTTAGACGGGACATATTTTAGCCAATTACAATACGTAGTTGCTATTTTAGTTTTGAGAAAACGTCCGCCTGGACGTATTTGTCCCAACAGGTCCAAAAGGGTTGAAAACATACTTTTAAATAAAGCGGTTGACATTGACCCTTCAAACGGACCACCGAATGATACTTGGATAACAGAGTAGTTTATCGTGGTTTCAATAGCATTTCATTAGAGACCAAATCATTTCTCACTTGCCGAAGCGGCTTTTAATGCGCATATTCCTGCCTCTGTCTAAAAACAATCTCTTTTTGAAATCAAGCGCGGTCCAGTAGTCTACCGATTTCCAGCTAGTTCTGAGTTGAACGAATTTATCGCAGGGCATAAACATTCATCTTGTGCAAACTCAGGTGGCTCGTGACTTGCTGTATTGCTGTATTGGTCTCCCTGCAACTTTGCCCTTCCCCCTCGTAACCGCTTTTCACACTTACAGCTTACTATTGATTAACCTTTTCACTAAAGCATTGTATACAGCACGAACCCAACTTATCTAGCGTCGATACAAAATGGTTATAAAGGTGAGGAAGAGGCGCGAGAGGAAACAAAATCCAGCCATAGCAACTTTTCTGTGACAATCATTATTTTACACCTCAGTGTAAGTGACAACTGTTGTTTCAAAAGCATACATCCGTACATAGGTATGATGTATACAGGGTGTCCAAGAAGTACCAGTAAGTGACAAGCAAAAATTACAGAGGTAAAAGTTTCATCTTTTTTGAAATATATTTTTTTTTATTTAAAAAAATCGACTCTTTTCATTTATTTTCTTTAACTGCATGCACAATTTTTTTTTGTTTTAATTTACATGCAGTTAAAAAAAATATATGAAAAGGCCCGATTTTTTTTAATTCAAAAAAATATCAATATTTCAAACACTTTTACCTGAAAAAATGTTGCTTATCAGGGAGCTCCACCCCCACCTACTTTCTGCTTAAGTTTGTCATGGTACTTCTTGGACACGCTGTATATGTATGTAACTATGCACATTTACAGTGCATATGCAAGTCAACTAATAATCTTTAATCGTAAGCGTTTAAGTACTTTTTTATGCAGTTACTGCAGCACAGCACAGACACTCAATCGTTATGTTAGTCACTTGTGTAGTCGCCAATATGTTGAAAGCTGAAAGTGTTTCGATCCGTTTAAATGAGCGAAAGCGCAACTCAAAGTAATAATAACTAGCAGTAAATAAAAGTTTTGCTTCACAAGTTTTAGAATTAAATAAATATATGTAAATAATTTTCACTAACACATATGTTTTATTTGCAGTTTCGTACAACATTTTTAATATTCGTACACATATTTCATGTAAGCAGTACATTATTGCAAATGTATTTGGCTAAGTTTTAGTTTTAGGTTAGTTCAAAAATATTGCTCTACATTTTTAAATCATTAATGATTCAACATACTACATACTTATATAAAAATATTAGATAAGTAGCTGGTTGCAGATATTGATATAGATATATTTTGCGCCAATATATGCATTTATTATATATTTAATTTTTTTTTATTTTTTCTCATACTTTGCAAAATATTGCTCGCCTAGGGAAATAATCATTTCACAGCTTATTAATTTATGCATATTGCTTCTTTATACATTCAAACATACACCCGAATCCACTGCTTACAAAACGCACCGAACAATTATGCCAAGGTAGGCATACAATTTACGCACGCAACCGCTTTTCTTTTCGCGCAAAAAAAAAAAAGTTTCTTGTTAAGTAATTAGCTGTGCAACATTTTAGGTACATGTTTTCATACGTATTTGTACATACGAGTATATTTATGTGCATATGTACTATACATACATACATAATATGCTATGAAATGTGCTGTGAACGCACAATTATTGCAAATGAAAATTTGGTGAGTGGATTACATACAATTTTTTAAATATGTATATATGTATGTGTATATATGTATCTGTGGCATTTTATTAAAACAACTTAAGTGACTTTAGAAGCTTTTACTTTGAACTAAAAAAAAGAAATTAGTTTCCCGTGAAGAATTTTATATTTTTTTAAGGGCTTCTTATATTACATCTATGGCTAGTTATTGGTTAAAATATTATTTGGGAACCCAATTAAATATGGCTTTAAAGAGAAAATGGCCTATCCCGAGTCAAGTTGTTTTAATAAAATGCCAAAGATATGTATGTAAATATTTTGCTTTTTAATTTCACAAGTCGCTGCACTCAATTTGCTTTAAATACTGTATATGTATGTATGTGTGCCAAGAAAATTTAAAACTGCAACTAAATTAAAAAACGCATGTAAGTACATACATACATACATATGTACCTTAGAGTGCGTCGCCAAAAAAAAGTAGCAGATTTTCCATCGGAACCACAAAATTTTTTATTTCTTAAGACCTCTGCCAAAATACTTCGGAAAAATATTAAGTGAGCTGGACTGAGTTGAAAATAACATTAAAAATCTCATTATTTTGATTCCGTTGATATAATTTTTAAACATATTTAAAAACAAACTTTATTTATAAAACCACTCGATTTTTGCAGGTATTTTCAGATCGGTCCAGCTAACGTAAATCTTAATATTTTTTCGAAATATTTTGTTAGTAGTCTTAAAATACAATAGACTTTTTAATTCCGATGGAAAAAGAGTACAGATTTTTTTTTGTATGGAGAGTGATGCAACCTAATGTACATACTTATGTGTGTACGTATGTATGTAGGCATATAAATTTCGTACTTAAAGCCGTATGTTTTCGTTTCTATTATCAGGTATGCATTTATGTAAGTAACTGTGTAAGTATTGCATTTGAGGTGACATTGTTATTTCTTTTTTCAATAAATTTTATTAATATTTTTAAAATTAAAAAAAAAAAAATATAAAAAATTCTATATATTTATGCTAAGCGAAGGTACTCAAAGTTGCTTTTAATTGCTTTAGCATTGCATACCAAAATGCATTAAGTAAAAATTTGATAATACCGCGTAAATATAAATATAAAAAAGAATTAATTAGGAAAATTCTCTTAAACTGCGAAAAGACTCGAAAGTCTCGAAATTTTTGATCCAAGTGTGAAAATTGATATGAAAAATAATTTCGAAATTTCCAATTTTCGAGTTTAAGTGAATCGTCAAATTCTAAATGTGGAAAAAGAAACCGAAATTGGAAAAAATAATAAGTAATTCGCTAGAAACTTAAAATAGTGAGACTTTTTTCTGGCGCTTTTTCTGGCCTTGACCTAATGTATTTAAATTTCGCTAAGCGATACTGTTTTTTTAGCTTTTGCTTTTTTCTCTATCTTCTGTTTTATTTTAATTTAAATCATGTGCGACAACAAGCAACGACTAACATCCCGATTGGCGCGATGCAAGTGACCTTGATAATTATGTTGATGCTGATATGCAACTACTGGAGGTGATTGTGCAGTATTTATTACTTGCTGTTGTTGTTGTTGCTGCTGA
Source organism: Rhagoletis cerasi (assembly GCA_029783565.1). NCBI lineage: Eukaryota > Metazoa > Arthropoda > Insecta > Diptera > Tephritidae > Rhagoletis > Rhagoletis cerasi. Next base: position 6,422 of record JAPVRG010284620.1, read on the forward strand.
TCAGCGTGTTGTTGTTGTTGTGTGATAAAGTGTATATTACTTGTATTGCTGATTGTTTGATTGGTGAGATTTGCAGCGTCCATATTGACATCTACCTGTGGTTGCTGCTGTTGCTGTTGTAGTTGTTGTGTGTCCTCGGTATCCATAAGACAGGACTGGGTGCCAATTTGTGTAGAGGGGAGTGAGAAGAAATCTGAAAAAGAAAAAGAACACAAGGTTATGAAAAAAAGTTGAGGTAACAGTGGAAACAATTTATTTATGAATTTGTGTGACGTAACGTAACATAACATAGCATTACATAACATAACACAACATAACATAAGTTTTTAAAAGCTTTGATGGAAATTTTAGAACAAGCTTGGACAAATTAAAATTTTCAGATTGTACTATTTGTTGGTATGTTTCTGTATGTATGTACACGTGTATGTAATTCACATACTCGGACAAAAATTGTAATTCACTCTCCCTCTACCGCTCAGCGCACGCCACCATACGCTGCGCTGCTGCAGTCTAGCGTTGACTCACTGTGAACGACCTCATCGCTAGCTGCATGACCTAAATGTATAAAAATAATTGTGCTGTAAAAGCAAAAGCAGAAAAAAAAGAAATGGAAAACAAAAGCTGTTCAACAGCTTTTTTGCAAATAAAAATTATCAGCATTTGTTTACGTCAACTTCAACGTCGACGCCAGTGCTTAGTAGCGACGACGCAGCGCGCATTTACTTGTATACATACATACATACCAAATACCGGTTGCATTAAGAATGTACGGCACATGTTTAATTAATGACTGACCAATTGAGGTAGACAAAAATACAGAAAAGTGCAGTAAAAATTTAGAAAAGGCAAATTTAAATTTATCAAACGTCAGTGCTAAATGAAGGAATGATGTGATGCGAAGTCCAAATGGCATGTGCATTGTCAATTTGCAATGTAACGATCGATGGATAAATTGTGGGAGAGGTGTGTAGAGTGGCCGAGGTGAGTGCTGGCTTCAATGGGAAGTTCTAATTATGACAATACAGTAAATACGACTAAGCTCAAGGGTGTTGCAATCATGTATTTCATTAGGGTGTATCACTCTCCATACAAAAAAAAAATCGGTGCAGTTGTTCCATCAGAATTATAAAAGTTATTATATTTTAAGACATCCGCCAAAATATTTTGGAACAATATTAAGTTTTACGTGAGCTGTACCGATTTGAAAATACCGCCAAACCCCGGTTTTTTTTTAATAAATAAGATTAGTTTTTAGAAATATTTTTTCCAAAAAATCACCTCAGATGATAGAAGAGTTTAAGCTTAAATGGTCTACATAAAAACATTTAAAAACTTTATTAAAGGAATCAAAATAGTGAGATTTTTGGAGGTATTTTCAAATCGGTCCAGCGAAAGTCTTGAAATATAATAAATTTTATAATTCTGGCGGAAAAATAGCAACTTTTTTGTGAGGCACTTAAATGTGCATTGTACATATATGTACATACGCAAAATCCAGCCGAACAAAAAAATGCTATTCAAATAAAGTAAAGTATTTATTTCGTGAGCTTGTAGGGCAACAAATAAATCAACATCTTGGCGGTAACTTTATCAATTAATCAGAGTAAACAATTTTTTATCTTCACTTTCTTTTTTGCTTCACAGATACTCATGCGCTTTATAGGCATTCCTAGATAAGTTCATATAATTTTTTTTTTATAAATTTTCTATTGAAACAAAATTGTTTAAGTTATGGAGATAACTAAATTGCAATATGGAAACTTGAGTACTCCAATAGTTCTAGATAAATTATAATACCAATATATGTATTAGGAAGTGTAAATATGAACATATACCTAACAGTAAAGATAGCTACAGAACAACAAAAAAAATTTTAATGTTAACTATCTTATCTGCTTCAATAACGTGTAGTGTCGTGCCTCCCTTATCAGTTGAAGCTTGGTTTTTGAGTGACAACCATGTACTCGCGTTAAAAAAATGAAATTGCTTGGGGACTCACCAAAAGCACATGTATATTGAATAGTGCATGGCTTTGGTGTTATTCACAAATCGTATACCCAGCCGCGCATAACGCGATCAGTCAGCAAACGTTTTTCAAATACGTAGGATATTTTTAGTATCTATTAAGAATTTTTATAGCTTCATACATTTGAAGATTCATAAAATTTAGTATATTTTAGTATTAACCTTGTATGTTGCTAAGCGACATAAGCACTGAATATATACAATTTAAGCAAAAAAAAATCTAGAACAAAGTGTGTATTTTCTATTTATTTCGGATTTGATTGATACTGCCAATAGGGCGAGGGAATGATGTATTTAGGGACGAATTCAGGTCATACCTTGCCCAATTTGTATTGGAAGACAAACCGGAATTGTCGTGGTGGCATTTTTAGAGTAATTTTTTTCATTTTTCTTTAAATAGTTCTTCAAAAACTTGTTTGTAAATGCATTTGTTGTCTTTTTATGTCCTACTGGGTTACATTTTTAAGTTTTGGTCTATAAATTGTAGCGCCATGTACATTACTGTGGGCCGAAAATCCGCTTTTATAGAATTTTGATTGCCAATAGCAAAAATATGGTTTATTATGCTCTAAAAATGTTCGGTGCAAAAGCTGAAAATTTTTGGTCAATATCTTAAGCATTATCTACATAGAACTTTGGCGTTGCATTGGCGTTGGCGTTGGCGTCGCTTTGACAGCAGCGCGAGTAACGCTAGTGCTTGCTATAATCAATGCTCGGCAATGAATTATTTGGCTATTAAATTAATATACTATCGACAAATAAATTAATATTTCGTATCAATAAAACGATATTTCTTGTCCGCATGTATAATATTAGACGCGAATTGTTGAGAGTTCACCATCATTTTGCTTTGCGTAGGCGTTAGCGTAGCCGCTGTTTGGCTATGTGGACAACTGCATAAGAATGCATGCTTTCATAGTCAGCTGTTGAAGCGAGGCGAACGCCAAAGCGACGCGAAAGCTGTATATAGACGGGCCTTTAGGCTCGCCCAACTCCATCAAAGTTCAATGTGTTCAAAAAGTGTATTTTTAAGCTTACTTCGATCGCAAATTTAATATTCTACAGAAAAGGTTCTGAGCTAAAATTATGTTTGACTAATACTTTCGGAGATAATTGCAATTTGAGTAAAAAAATTAATTTATTAATTTATAAAATTTTAATTTTTTATTGTGGGTGAAATATATTTAATAAACTACTAATTGTATAAGAAATTCAATTCCTCACAAAAAAGTTCTTTTTGTAGAGAATACACACTTACATAAGAAAAAAAAATTTTTTTGAACACTTTGAAATTTGAAGGACTTGGGCGAGCCTAAGACATTGACCAAAAATTTCCATCTTTCGCACAGATTATTTTTAAAGCATAATTAACCATATTTTTGCTACTATGTAGTAATACAAATTCTAAAAAAGTGGATTTTCGGCCCACGCTTATATACCTATATATTAAATTTCGTACTTTTGTTGGCGTGCATGTGTTTCGGCCTCGTTGGGCAAACGGTTGGCAAGCCATTAGGCAACGTGGTGTTGTAATATGGAGAGCCAAATACAACGTGGATTGTATGTAATAAATGCAATGCTAGTAATTTTCCACGATGCAAGCATTTAGAAAATGAAAAGATAAACAAAGCACAAAGTTGGGCAAAGAATATGCACTAAGCAAGTAATTTTGTTTAACAATAGTGGTATTTTTTTTGCAATAATAAGGAAAGGATTCTGGTAGCTGAAAAAACCGTTATTAAAAACCTTTATTTCCGATGGTTTCTGGAAGTTTATTTTTCTCCAGGAGGACTCATTCTCATTTCGCGAAATTTTTCTTTTAGCGTTCAGAATAATGCCGTGAATCTTTTCCATTATGAACGGATTGAATTACAGCTTTTTCTGGCGATAGCCGAACAGTAGCTATCACAGAATAATCTCCGGCGTTTCTATGTACAAGACCGGGTAGTGAAAATTCTTGCCAGTTTTACGTACCGGAATGACTCGAGTTTTACACGACCAAGGGCTGTTGTTTCGGCGATCTAACCGTGTTTAAGTCGGTGTAATTTCTTAAAGACAAGTCCGTCTTTTGTCTCTGTGTATGTACTAATCCGTTGCATGTGAGACCGCAGACAATAAGAGTTAATAATGACAGGGTAGCCTAATGTGAGATCTACGAGCATTTAAAAGATTTGAAGGGTGTCAAACATTCCTTTTACATCTTGTAGGTGCGCATTCTACTAGAGAAATGCGCTTCGCTTTTTGAAAATATAGCCCTGAACGCATCCTTTCATCTTTTTCTAAGAGCTATTCTGGCCGCCGCTGTGTCTGAGTGGTTAGAGATGCGTATTACCACTCCGTAGGTTCTGGGTTTTCTAACAGCGGTCGCCCTCCGGCAAGCAATGGCAACCCTACGAGTGTATTTCTGCCGTGAAAAAGCTTCTCATAAAATCCATTGGCTCGACGAAGAGGTTCCCTTTGACTTTAATACGCAAACTTTTTTCATGATAAAGATTTTCGTAAAAAGATAAGATTAGTTTTTACAAATATGTTTTCCAAAAAATCACCTCAGATGATAGAAGAGTTCAAGCTTAAAAGGTCTACCTAAAACACTTAAACAATTTATTAACGGAATCAAAATAGTGGGATTTTTGGAGGTATTTTCAAATCGGTCCAGGTATTTTCAACCTAGGTCCCTCTTCAATAAATTCTCCAGAGAAACGCGGACCTACATACATGTGTATGTATATAGACCCTTGCCAAAAAAAAAATGTTTTGAACGAATGGAGATGGAATTTTACAAGGTATGGCGGCAAAATATTCCAAAATAAATCATATATCTGCAAAAAAAGTTACAAAATTACGTTGAGTATAGCAGCGCTCATATAAGTTGCATGCATTTGTTCTACACAAATGCAGTCTATACGCTTGACCTTCAAATTTACAACAAAAATAAA
>JAPVRG010284629.1:0-10467 GCA_029783565.1 Rhagoletis cerasi
ATACATGGCATATATTTTTTATGTGCACAAATACATATGTATCTACATTAGAGTGGTCCAGGAAATCCTTTTTTTAATATTATTCAGTGCTCACGCAAATTTATGTTCCTTTTGCTAAAAAATGAAAGTACATAACTTGATTTAAAAAAAAAATAAAATTTAGAGGTCGCTCAAGACCATTTTTATTTTGCTTAAAATTACTCGTCCTTTAATCCGTGCGCACGCGAAATTCCTCTGAAAATTTTAGTTTTGTAAAATCATATAATGTGCTTATCTTTTTAGATAATACGAACAAATAATAAAAAAAACGAGAAAAACCCCCGAAATTGCACTTTAAAAGTTGATTATTTCATAGAAAAAATTTATTTGATTTTATTTCAATGATGATGTGTATTGCGAACAAAATGAGTCATCGCAGAGAATTTAACGTTTATTAATTCTCGAGATATCAGCAAACTCAACTAGTATATTCAGCGGCCTCATAAGCATATTATAAGATCTTACAAAACTTAAATTTTCAGAGGAATTTCGCGTGCGCACGGATTGAAGGAAGAGTAATTTTAAGAAAAATATAAATGGACTTGAGCGACCTCTAAATTTCATTTATTTTTTAAATCAAGTTATGTACTTTAATTTTTTTAGCAAAAGGAACACAAATTTGCGTGAGCACTGAATAATATTAAAAAAAAGGATTTCCTGGACCAATCTAATGTACATATCTGCATGCATAAACGTAAAAAAAACGTATGTACTGAAACTGGTTTTGAGTGTACTCAATTTGCCATTTATCGAGTTCGTCATACCTGGGAACCCATTCACGCACACACTTCAATTTTTTAACGATTACGAGTACCAATAACATACCATTAAATACTTATCGGTCTGCACCGCACTTGCCATAAATTTAGAATATTTCGTTTTGTCTTCTTCACATTTTGCCACAATGAATTGCAGAACTTGGCTGGAAAAGCAGGCTTAGCCAAAAAGTCAATGGCGCAGAGAGAAAAGCGAAGAAAAAATAAATAAATAAATAAAAAGGTAAAAAAAGCAAGGGAAATTGTGTATGCAACTTGAAAATAGCTTTTCTATTGCATTTTTTCATTTATGTGTGTGTAAGTTTTTTCTGCACATTTGCTGTTGTCTTATTTGTAATTGTTTTATTGTTTTTCTTGTATTATTTTGTTTATCCACCACCAGTTCACACTCGAATTGTCATCAAATTTAATTTTGTTTGCCTAATTTGCTATTAGATTTGGTCAGACTTGTCACAGATTCGTAAAGCATTAAATGTAAAGAGGAAATAGATAAACAAAAAAAATGACACACATGCTTATATGCATATACACTTGTGGCCAAAATAAAAAAATTAAAAATATAAAATTAACACATACACGTTGCGGAAACCACCATTAACGACTGGGCGCGCGATAATGCTTTCGAGCGAAAATAAATATTGATTTTTGGTGTAAATGACCGATGAGCCATAAACAACGGTTAAATGGTAAGTATTGTATTTATTTTGCCACGGTACCACCGTTGGGATGACGAATTTCCACACATGGCAAACATGCTCACACAACGGAGCGGAGTGTACTTACATATGTATGCATAAATGTCCCAGCGGGAAGCAGCGGAGTTAATGAGAGAAATTTATAATTTCCCATTGGGCCGTTGTCATTGTGAGGAGTTAACTCAGATTCGTAATTAACTTTAAATTTGTGCTAAAGGAGTACGCGGTTGGTGCCTTCCCTTAAATCGAGGCGACTTTCAATAATGTCCTGCTTCAGGCAATTAGAGTCGCCTTAAATAAGCTGGGATCGACCTTATCAGGATTATTTGTTATTAATCTTTGTAATAAAACTGTTTTAACAGAGTAAGGCAGTGCTTCGATCCAAAGAAAAGTAAGTAGGGGTATCCCAGAAAAGGGAGTTCTCTCACCACTACTTTAAGCTGTTGCCATTAACGATCTACTGGAGACTTTGGAAGGACACGAGATTTCGACATTTCAAATCGCTGGGCACCTACCGGAAAATTTAAAGTACGCGACTATTCAATTTCGACTTTCGTTCTTAAAAACGGCCTCTCCACACGAATTACCTCGAGGAGCGAATGACAAGAACATTCGGTCCTGAAACAATACTTGCATTCTACCACAATATATATCGACGGGTCAAACTTAAACCAAACTTTGGAAGTTGTGTATAAACTGACTTTTCGACTGCCAGACCACTGCAGCGTAAGTCAAGCTGAACTAACACCCAGGAAGGAGGCTGCCCGCTAGCTGATTACCTCAGATCTGATTCTACAGGCAGTAACTATTTTTTCCGATAGGCAAGCAGCCATTAAGTATTTATAAGGTTCCACAACGCCGTCAAAAACCACAAATTGGCAGCTAAATAAACAAAAAAAAAGGAAATTAATTTGGGTGTCAGGTCATAAACGAAGTCGTAAGGTCAGGTACCTGCTTATCGACTGTAAACTCTTTTCACGAGGCGGATTTGCCGAAGCAATGATGGAATTGCTGGCCTGGAACGAACTTCTTCGAATTGGCTAATAAGAACTGAGATGTGCTTCTGTCGTGACGATAAAGAAATCGAGAGCAGAGAACACTTTCTTTACCACTGCCCAGGTCCAGGTCGCGGTTTCTCCACGAGTACTTTTGCGACTGCCTGTCGGACTTAACCTCGACGAAAGCCTGCGAACTACAACGCTTCATTAGATTAAATGACTGGGTCTTTTTCTAGGTAAGTGGTCGAGATCTGAACGAGCCTCCTAAGGTTTAAGTTTGCCTCCATCCGTATCCGGGACTTGAATGAAGACGGCGACCGCAACCTAACCTATATCTAACCTTGGAGAAAATGAGCTGTCGGGTGGTTGTCTCTGCTGACGAGTGTAAACCTTAAAAAGGCGGAACTCGTGCTTTCCACAAAGTCAGGAAATGCTTGACTTCTTTCCTTATCGAACATATTTGTCTTCCAGTACACAAAGATATTGCAGGTAACTAGCTTGCAGGACAGGGCACTCTTGAGGAATTGTCGCCGAATAAAGAAATGTGTAGGGATCTCTTAATACTGAACAAGTAACACCTCTCTTTACTGTTAGGGATTCTAGTCGGTCATTGCCCGATCGAAATTCATACGGTAAGACTCAACATCACCTCAAGCCAGTGATGGTACATACCTTTTTGGAAAATCCACACTCACCAAAACAAAATCCCTACTTTTTCCTACGCTTATTAAAATTTTTCTCACAAAATTCTCTAAAATTTTTAACTAAAAATTCCTTATAACTTTTTGACCTAGAAAATGGTATTGATAACTTATTGTACAGGAACAGTCAGCGTCAAAAATATGCATATCCTGACGTTTTGGCGATTTTATTTATTTTTTATAAAAATTTAGGTCATTTATAAACCACAAGAATGTTTTTTTTTCACTTTCACACAGAACTCGGGAAAATGCAAGAAATACAAAGAAATCATTATCGTAATTTTAAAATTTTCAATTCGATTTTTTATAAAAATTTTGAGTATAATAAAGTGCAAGTTTCAAGTCGCTACAAATTACCGTTGATTTTTGAGACTTTTTTATTCGTCGAGACTGTTGCGTGTTTTCTTCAATATAATAATAGAGTTGTTCATGCGTTATAGGGAAGAAAATGCGCATCACCCTCGATGAAAAAAAGTTCAAGGCGAATTCATATAAGGTGGTAGCGGCAGCCCAGAAACAAAAAACTACACTAACAAATTATACGCACAATGGCAATCAGAACAAAACAAATTTACAACAAACACACCATTTTGACAGTCAGTACAACCGCAACGAAAATCTAAATTCGCCGGTAACACCACTTTGTATAAATTCGCCTTGATGAAGTTGGTGGTGATTGCATGCTGCCATTCGAACACTTTTTCGGATTTAGTGCTGCCTTTCGAACATATCAATTCTTGTTAAAAAGTTACCATATGAACTGATCTGCATACATGAATTCTAAGCGAAAAAATGTGGATAAAAATCTAGATTTTTCGAAAAATCCCTATATTTTACAAATTTTTAAAAATCTGTCCTTCCTTTCCCTACGCTGATTTTTTTCGACTAAAATCCCTGCGTGTAGGGATTTTTCCCTAGGTGTACCAACACTACCTCAAGCTCTTACTGCAGCAGTTGTGTGGAGAGTGATGTTGTGGAAACATTTCAACATCCATAGTTGTCCCTAGAAGAAGGACCGTTTGAAAACCTTAGTATTCCTTATTGGGCCGCTGTGGTTGAGTGGTTAGAGGTGCATACTACCACTCCGCAGGACCTGAGCTTGATCCCTGTTCCGAGCAACATATATTAAATTAGAAGAAGTTGTTCTAACAGCGGTCGCCCCACGGCAGCAATGGCAAACCTCCGAGTGCATTTCTGCCTTGAAAAAGCTATTCATAAAACCATTTGCCGTTCGGAGTCGGCGGGATCCATTTGTGTTACAACATCCGGTCGCACACCACAAATTGGAGGAGAAAGTCGGCCAAACACTTATCGAAATTGTTACCGCAAAAATATATTATATTCCCTTCCCTACAGGGTGCTAAGATGTTCGCATTTGGTTACCGAGATTTTTGAGGAAACATACATACACCATACACGATAAGCTTAATTATTTAGTTCTCATGTCTACTTCGATTTGTTTTTTTTTTTGTGAATGTCAAATTATACACCTTCAGTACCATTTACTTAAATCAACTAAATTTATAAGAATACTTATTTACATACAGTTTTCAGGGTTTAAGTATTTGCAATTAAAAACTGCAGAATTTCTTTTTGTGAAATGCATTTTCATGGTCAAGAGCTACAATGTTTATAGCCATTAACCGAACAATTGACCCATAAGTGGATGAGACTTTTCAGCTGCAATGTATTACATCGCTAGCTCAGAGTGAGAAGTTGCTAAGTCAGTTCTTAAAAAATTTGCAAGGCAGAAAATATGCTTTCTAAAACAAAACAAAGGTGAAGGAAAGTTATTTGTATTCTTTTTGGTTGTGGTAGTTTCCGACAGGGTGGTTGTATTTTGGAACGAATTTCCATCATCTTTTGTCGAATTTGGTTTGGAGACAAACCGGTTTCGGCGTTGTGCCATCTTCAATGAGCACGAAAAATGACACTGAAGATGGCACAACGCTGAAACCGGTTTGCTTCAAAGGCAAGAGACGACGGAAATTCGTTCCAAAATACTTAAAGTTTTTTGTGTTTCCTCGGATTTCTTAAGTTTTTTGTGCCTAGCTTAGACATCGTTGAATATGAAAATTAGTTGTTAGTCGTAATTCGATCTTTTTAAAAAACGCTGCATTTTTTATTTTCCTTATTTTTTACATCAAAATATGTAGGTATGTTTCATTGTGAAAGGTGGAGTTAGCAACAATTTACTTTAAGCTGGCGATGTGCTATGCCTTATTAGCTGTTTGAATTTGGAAATTGAAAACAATCATATTTTTATTTACCGATTTGTTTTATTTTTTGTTCTCAAAAAGTTGTCACAAATTCAGGCATTTTTATGGTTCACATTTTCTCTAGTAGTAAATACTAACACTCAAAAAAAAAAATCAAGAAATTCGATTAGTTGTTCATGCCAAGCCTAGACAGATCCTCTTTCACTCGGTTCTTCCATTGTGCTCGTGGGCGCCCTTGCTTTTGTTGTCCACTCATGGGTACCGAGTCGAAAGATCTTTTCACCGGAGCTTCTAAGCACACATCCAAGCCAGTAGTTTCATGCGCTTAATTACAAAAATTTGACCATTTTGGTGTAAAGCTCGAACCGTTACTTATTTCATTTTCTTCGGTATCCATCGACCACGTGAGCGGGCATATATGTAGCTCTTGCGTAGAATTGTTCTTCCTTCCCAACTTTGTTCGTCATTGTCCATGTTTCTACAATGTTTTTATAAAAGGTCAGGCATGATGGCATATTCGTGGTGAGACATTTTATTCGTCGAGAGAGAGCTCTGTTTTTAAATGGCAGAGTTATTGTTTACTCTTGTGGCTGGATTTTAAATAGACAAAGCCCTTCACCATTTCAAAGTTATAACGGCCAACATAGACGTGTGCCCCCAATACGTGAAGCCACTTTGTGTATTGCTATTTGTCTCGTACTCGTTCGCAGCTAGACCAACCTCATTTACCTCCTTCTCTGGGCTAGAGGATGCCTGCTGCGCCTGTGGCCCTGCTGTTGAGGCCAATGATGTCCATGTCAACATAATCGTGGTTTTGTTGGATAGTACCATTGCGGCTCAGATCGGCCGTTCTTATTTCATTTTCCAACAGCAGATTTAAGAAGTAGTATCGCAGCGAGTCGGCTTAACTAAAACCTCGTTTGGTTTCGAACGTCTCGGAGAGGGTATTCCCAATTTTAACGCAGCTGGAAGTTGTGTGCATTGTCACTCTACATAGCCGTATGATGTCCTAGACTCAGTTTTTCTTCGAGCTATCAAACGCGGCTTTAAAGTCACCGGAAGTGTGGTGTGCTTCTATCTGCGTGTCTAGGGTCTTTCCCGAAATTTCACTAAGAAAATCAGCTGCATATTGGATTTGTCAGGCTTAAGTCCACACTGATTAGGTCCAATAATTTTATTCATGAGGGGCGTCAGTCTGTCAGTACTTTCGATAGGATCTTATACAAAATAGTAGGAAGAGTTAGCCCACGGTAATTGGCGAAAACATTGAGAGAAATACGATGGGATTCACATCTTCGGATTTGTACAAGCTATTGCGGAGGCAGAAGCTTCGTAAATTTACGTTGGTCAGAGTGCTATTTCTTCTTCAGGCGCGGCATCGGTGTCGCCACTGAATAGCTTTGGGACATGTTCTCTCCATATCTGAAGTATGTCTGGCAACGATCGGTGGGTAAGAGAGGCTAGATGCCTTCCCCAGATTTTCCGCCGGGGGGCAGTGCACTCATTTTGCCCAATCTACCAACTTATGGACACATTTTATTATTGTAATTTTTAGCGACTGATTAAATGTTTTCACCACAGCCACACAATAAACATTGCTTAAATCCTATTCTTCTTATGGTGCGCAATTTAAAGCAGTTTCTCAGAATAAAAAAATTAAAATTAACTGTCGATGAGCCAGGAGCCATAACGCCAAAAAGAAAATCTTTAATAAGAGGATATTTTGAAATATTAAATAAGTTTGACAGCTTACTCGAACTCTTTAGAATCCTTGATTAACAGCCACGGGCGCGAAACAGGCAGAAATTATATTTCAAACGGGTGAAGGAATCCGTTTTGATAAAGAATTCGAAAGAATTTTTGGAATGAAGATGGATGATCCTGACAAGTTGGATCTCAATATCATTCTGGGCCTAGAATCATGAAAAATTCTCTACGCTTAGAGCAAACTGATTGTCCTACATCAGGAGTGACATTATCAACTAAAGATCGGTACCGAGAAGACTACTTCGAAGTGCTAGACTTACTTTCAAAAGGACTAGAAGAGTGATTTGATCAAGAATATCACTAAATGAAATAATATGTATTCACAAAAACGATAAAAAATGTGTATTCAAAAGCGTACCTCACAGATATTCATTTCTACATACATACGTGTGTGTATGATCTCTTCATAATAGAATTCATTTTGCTATGATCCTGGTAATATTAGTCATTACACCGTGCGACAATAAATTTTACACACAAAAAAATTACTATACTCGCGAATTTGGCCCAAATATAGCAAAATTACGTTTTTAGTTGTTTTCTTTGACGTCAGAATTCTGTTTCAAAGGACTTTGAAATTGCATGGATATGATTAATAAAAAAAATTACTTAAAAATGCAGTACAATTTAAAATAATAATATGGGTATCAAATAAAAGAGAAAAATCCGTATAATTGAAAAAAATTGAATTTTTGGTACACAAGGAAGAATAGGTATTGAAATTGTCCTTTAATTAATTTTCTATCCTAAAATAATAAAGTTAACGAAAAAAAAGACGTACAAGATTCCATTTAGTCTATTTTAAAAAATACTTTAGGGACTCCTAATTCACATAAAAATCTTTCCGATTCGATTGCGAACCAATCTTTCGCATAAACTCAATTTAGAGACCACAACATCTTCTAAAAATGCTCTTAAACTTTGGACTTAATTTCAATTTGATTTGAATTGATTGAGTAGTGTCTTAATATTTGTGGCATTTTAAGTACTTTAAAAATTACCAAAAGGTACATACAACTGAGGCCCGCTAGAACATTGACAGGAAACGACAGTCCACGTGAGCTTCACAATGTCAAAATTAAACAATAAAAGTGCCATTTATCGAAAAGATGCGAAGAAAAACCACATCGCAAATGAATTAAAAGCGAACGAATAAATGTGCGTATGAGAAAAATCAATTGAATTCCGGACAAAGCCACAGCCACAGCCACAGCCATAATGCCCATACACTTTCCCCATTATTAATCAAAACCAATATGGAAAACAGATGTTTGGACGATGCCGACCGACCGCAGCATTAACCCAAGCGTACAATTTCCATCATATCGAATGTGGCAGAAATCGCGCGAGAGTAAAACAATCAAAACTGTAACCGAACTGCGAGGAAAGGTGGAGAAGAGTGTCGGGAAAATGAAGCAGCACCACTGACTATGAAAGTGGTTACATCGTCAACAGATCCGTCCATAGCCACAGCCGAAGACACGCGATACACCCGCAAGCACCTTACTACATGCATACTATATTCTATAACACATCCATGCTATACATTTATACAGAGTCGCATTAATGTTCCATTTTTGATGTATTTTCGAGTATTGGTAATATTTTTAGAAACGTCATTTGAAGCAGTTCGCACAGACACTCTCCCGAAGGGAAGCTGTCAGTGTCAGATTCTGTGAAAGCGTTGATTGACGTATTCAAATTAAGAAATGTTGATGTTGAAGCAATTATTCGTGGTTGTTGTTGTTGGTGTTCCTGTTGGTTTTGATGATGATCGCCAGTGATGGTGAGGAAATTTGAAATCATTTAAATGCGTATAAGAAATTTATTTGTAAATCATATGACAACTAAAAATAAATAATTAGAAAGTAATTTCGGTGCGCAAACTAGGACGGTGGGGCTTTTGAGTAATTCAAGAACTTATCACATAAGAATATTCCAGTATAAACTTTTGCTTTTAAATAAGTTTTAAAATTAATTAAATATGAAAATTTTTCAAAGAAAGAGCTCACTGATAAATGAAGCCTACAGTATTTTACCTGCCTTTTTTCTTAACCATAAATATGGAATTTAATTTTGGAAGACGTACTGTTCAAAATAATTTTTTTGCGGTTCAAAAATAGCAATAGTTCTTATGTTTTAGAATACTCTCACTAATTAGGTTTGTAAATCAAAACTTTGGAAAGTTTCAAATATCCTTAAAATTTTTGAGAATCAAAGTTTTCAAGAGCTTCTAAGGTGCCCAGCCTTAGGAAAATACCAGTGAATCTAGACAAATTGTTCCATTAAAGTATTCTTACAAAGAAAGTCCATTTTAAGCTGTAGAAAAGCCACAATCCTCTTTTTACCCTTCAGGTTGAAGGCCCGTCTTTCTTCAATTAGCCACATTTTGCTAAGAACTTCTCTCTTTGAAATATCCAGGTCCGAAACGTTCCGGGATAGATCGTCAATCATTTCGTTGTCACTGTTTTACCTGTACAGAAGAAATAAGCCGCCTATCTATACGAAAATGTAACGCAACTTGTCACATATCGTTCAGTGCCCAAGTTTGTCCCATGTTATTCTTTATCCAAAACTGAAATAAACTCCAAACCCTAGAAAAATTGCTTAATGTAGAAGTCGCATAGCCATTTCACTATGAAGGTTACTCGGAAAAAACTTCCATCCGGAGTGTAGAATGTGTTCATGCCCTGTAGGGAAAATCTCTAGTTCTGAACTGGTTCGCTTCTAGTACATTTAGAACCACTACTAGTTCGCGATAAATCTCGTTTGCATGTACCTAAACAACTGGTGAATTTAACACGGCGATGTCATAGGAAATGGAAATTGCCACCGCTGCATTACGATTTCCACAGTTTAGAACTACACCTTTTCCCACTGTATTTCAGAGAAACGTAAATGTGTTTCAGAAAACCATAAATCTATTTCAGAAAAGCTCAAATGTGTTTCAGAAAAGCGTAAATGTGTTTCAGAAAAACTCAGATGTGTTTCAGAAAACCGCAAATGTATTTCAGATATTCAATATGACTTTCAGAAAAACACAAACCCATTTCAGAAAAGCTCAATTTTATTTGAGTTTTTCTGAAACACATTTGCGTTTTTCTGAAAGCCATATTAAATATCTGAAATACATTTACTCTTTTCTGAAACACATTTGAGTTTTTCTGAAATAGATTTTTGGTTTTCTGATTTACATTTACGTTTCTCTGAAATACAGTTGGAAAAGGTGTAGTTCGCTTTGAACCTCTTTTTCTACACAACGAAAAAATTAA
>JAPVRG010284647.1:17431-30664 GCA_029783565.1 Rhagoletis cerasi
GGTTCTGTGCATCTTCAGCGTCACTTCGCTGTAATCAAAAGAATAGTTTTTGCCTTTTTTAAAAACCCGTTCGCCACGACAAAAAGTAAAACTCGCGCTTGCGCTTACTTGCTGCACTTGGCAGCCAAGTATTGCTCATTATGTTTCCAACAAGCTGGCAAATTTCCCTACGCTCAAGCGGAAAATCTTCAAGTTGTCAGAAGAATAACAATAAGCCGCCATGACAGCATTGTGTGTATGCGCAAGGGAGAATGCAAGTGTAGCAGTCGGCCTCTTTCGCTTCGAACATGCAGTAAAATATTAAAATTTGTGGAGTGTCAAGCACTGAACTGAATGAGAATTTTTATTAACGAATAAATGCGAAACACAAAAGGCTTTTTTCCACTAAAATATGTGCTTTAAGTGAACATTATTAGTCACTTACTTTTCCGTTTTCCCCCATTTTTATGCACTAATTAAATTCTTTACTCAATTTCTTTCTACTAAAATTTAACCTAAGAGCTTTGTAATTGCTACGAAAAATCTCGGAACACAACAAAAAAATAGAATCAACTCAGCTGGTTGTCACGTTGTTGCCAAAACAACGAAATGCTTTTGCTGAAAATTGATACAAACGACATATGTACATTAACGAGCAACTCTGAAAGCGTCGTACAGGTGGTACATACATATGAGTAACACTTAATTGCCCTAATACATTTTACTCATTCGTCATGGTAGCCCATATATGGCCATACCCATACACAAGCATTTATTACAAAGAATTTTCGACATGCTGAAACAGTAATAGCAATAAAACGAATGAATTTAGTAAACAAAAAGTGGCGAATAAGCTCACATTTTTGCTCGAAGCTTAGAGTTTCAAGTTTAAGTGAAGTTACACACAGATAGGACACGTGTGTGCACAACACATCCATATGAATATACATGCGTGTAAATAAATACAAACATACACATAACGTACTTAAGGACGCGCTTACATACGTGTGCAATTTGCCAGTTTGTATTGCACTAAATTGCACACAGGTTATAAAAAAAACTTATACAATTGGAATAGTTGTATGTAAACGTATGGGAATTACATTTTCATTTCACTCAGACTTAACAGCATACACTTAATACTAGAAATTCCTTGTGGTAAATTAAATAAATGTCAATTTAAGTAAATGCATTTGTACTTTTAATTGCCAAGACGTAACAAAGCACTACTCTAAAAACATTTAACTGATGCAGTTACTACAACAATAAAAATGCTGAGTTTACTGTCACTTGAGCTTGCTTGTTTTGCTTTTGCAAGTTGTTACATTTAGGGCCATTTTCACAGTGCAGAGTTAACTCTCATTTGGCAGTAAACTCACAATTTTTGTACTGAAAATCTATAGTTAACTGCCGAAAGTAAAATAACTCCCGACTGTGAAAATGGCACTTAAGAGATTTTACATGTTTACATAGTACAAAAACACAATTGTTGCATCTAGTTTATTAAAATGTCACTTCTATCAAATGATTGTAGTATTTTCATTCGGCTTTGAAATGTACTCGCATCCAGTTTTCATAACTTACATCTTAAACATACCTGCGTTTACCGTTTGAAAAGCCACTTTTAAAATAACAGAATAACCCTGACATATATTCGAATGCGAACATTATGCTGACCATTTTCGATAAACAAAGTCATAGTCAAGCACGTCTGAGCTTTGTTTTATTATCACTAAAAATTTAAGGGGACACAACGAGGGTTTGTAGAGCAAACACAAAATATTGAAGAGATAGCCATATCGCACACCGCCTTCAAATGAGACACAACTCAAAATTAGCCGTTTGCCATAAAACGCGAAAAACTATTTCGAAGCACATGTTATTCATATGGGCAAGGGAGACTTTACATTAGATTTTTTCAACAAATTGAAATCAAATTTTGTTCCAGCTTTTGCTGAAAGGTAAATAAAAGGTCTGTCGGCATTTTTAGCGCATTTTTTCAAAAATGAAAAAATTTTGAGTTGTGACTCTGTTGATGTTGGTGTGCGATATGACATATTCGGAAAAAAATTATCCGCTAAAACTTATAGGTAGTGTGCTAACAACAAAACTTTCGCAGATGTGCCGTTTAAGAAAATACTAAATTAAAACTATAGAACTTTTCGTTTGACTCGTTGTGGTGAAACTCAACATTTAAAAAACAAAAGTAGTACTAAAAATTGTGAAAAGGCGATGGATGTAAAGATTGATGGTATCAATTGGAAGTGCAGGTACAAAATATTTAACTTTCTAAAATATAATAACTTTTTTCCAAGCATCAAAGCACTGGCTTCTTAAGATTTTTAAGTATCAGTTCAAAGCCACGTTATGACCCCTCAACCTGCAGTGATTGTAAATAACGCAACACTTGGACACTATGACATTTTCACGTAGACTTTTTTAGACTCGAAAATTTACAGTTTAAGCGTATTGCATGACTTTTCTATATTCAAAGAGGAAGTACTCTGTTCAAGGCACTTTACGTAGACATTTTTGGATTTGGACATTTAAGATTTGAGTGTTTTGTATAAATTTGCTCAATTCATGAAACAATTAGTATGTTCAAGCTCACCGAGTAAACTTTTTCGGATTTTAATAAACAAATAGATTTTGAATGCGTCTTTGGATAGACATCTGGCGACAGCGCCATTTTTTTTGTGTATTTTTAATGAAAAAATTTTCGTTTTCTTAATTATTTTTTGTTGGAATCTTGATAACAGAAAATTATGATTTTTAATTTTAAAATAAGTTTTTTCAAAAATAATATTTTTACATTTTTAATAAATATTAAGAACTTCGAAGGCGAGTAAATTTTAGCGCGGGTAGTGGTCGCGATTTTACCGGAAAACTGGTTGCGTTCATAACATTAGATTCAGGAGGAATGCTGAAAAAAATTAGACAAAGTCCTTAAATTATTATTCAATGGACATTTCATTTCATAAAATACATATTTCCGGAAGGCGCAAGTATTTCTGTTCAGAAAAATTTATCTCTCGAAAGATATTTTTGTAAAATATTTTACCTTTCAATCTATATTTTTTAATAATATCATACTTTTCAATTTAAAAAAAGAGCATCAAACAGTAAATCCTTAGACCAAAGGCTCTACGCAAGGTGCCTTATAAAAGTTTCAAATGTTTTGTAGACTACTATAAGATTCTTATACAACTACCAACATAAAATTTATAAACTAATAATACAGCAACATTTTGCACTACGAAGCCTCACCTTCTGAGGCCCTTTTAGTCTTATAAGAGTTTTATAGACTAATTTATAAAGCAAAATTGTAGAGTATTTGTCTTTCAATTTTGCGCAAGTAAACCATTATAAAACTTATAAAACTTTGTCTGTTATCCGGGAGGACCCGTACATAAATATTTACATGTACTAAGGTAACGAGATGTTGGCAGGACGTTTAGTAGTCGTAGAGTTTTTTACAAAAATATATGCCAGCACTCCAGACATTAAGCGCCTAATCATAATGGTGTAATCATTTCGACATACTAAAGTATGTAGCTTTTATGCCAAGCACATATTTACATATACTTCAATGAAGCTCTGTACATTACGATTCCTAATCTGGTTTTCGCTTAGTCACCAAAGCTGCATGAATCGAAGCGCCCAGCATTTTAGAGCACCTGCCGTTTTGAAATCGTAATTCGTATACATTAATGTGGTGTGAAATAAAAATTTTCTAAAATTATTTGTCATTTAAATCCAAGTATAAGAGCGTATACAGAATGATGGGAATCAATAATTAAAAATGAATTAGGCGCGTAATGTGTAGAGTGCCTAAATAGTTCAGTAAATGTATGCATGTTTGCATTGTAGAGGGTTAAAAAAATTGTTTGGTGGTGAATGGGTTAATTTATGAGAGTTAGTGTCCTTTACGCTATTCTTAAGGTTTTTGGTTCAACTAGTATGATTTTGAAACCCTCTTTAATTTCGTACAGAAAAGTGATCATTTGACCTTTGTGCACTACGCCTTTTAACTAAGAGCATAAATTATTTTATATTTTGTAGATATTCACACCTTCTTGATTAAAATAACCTACATTCATATTATCAGATACTCTTATAGCCAGGAATGTTAGTCTATTTTAATTATATTTTAACTTGAGATTTTCATCCAGAAAACGTTTAAGTTTAAAAAAAAATCTTTTTATGCGATTTTGGAGGACTTCTCGTCTGAGGCTTTAATTTTTCTATTAGATCAAGCACCGTAACAGTTATGATCTTTATAATAAAAATCATAATTTAACAGTTAAAATTGGATTTGTATTTTTTTGTTCACACCATAACCGTAATTCTTAGATTTACCTTTTAAGATCAAAAGGGATTTAAAGCAGTAATAAGTACACGGTCTTCATTATAGCGGTTAAAAATTACCAAAAAAAACCAGCGACGGTAATCATTATGAGTAAAATAATTTCAATCAGCATTTAAGCATTATTTTGTGATTTTCAACCTTATCGCTTAAAAATAATAATTAATATTTGAGTTTTATTTTTCGCTCAACGGAAATAATTATTATTTGATTTTTATTTTTTCGCTCAATGATTGTTATTGAGTTTTATTTTTCTACTTAAAATTAATAATTATTTATAAAATTTAAAAGGCCATACAGACGCAAGCAACTGAAATTTTGACCTGAAAATGTTACGACTTATTCCCCTTATTAGGGTGTGGCTACCTCTGAGGAGGATACATCGGAAATATTGACAGTTTAGTTTTTGAGTTTTTTGAATGATCATTATGCTGAAGTGAAAAAATAAAACTCAATAATAATTATTATCTCCGAGCGAAAAATAAAAATCACAAAATAATCATTATTTTTGATCGAAAAAATAAAAATCAAGTATCTAATAACTAATTGAGCGAAAAAATAAAACTCAAATATTAATTATTATTTTTAATCTTTATTGGTTAAACTCGAAAAATAAAAATCGAAATCCAAATACGTGAGTATAGTTAAAATTGTTTTACGACGATTACAACTTGTTGATTTTTTGGTTCAAATTAAAAAAATAATGGTTATTTTCCGTCCATGAAAAAAAAAACAAATTTAATGATTTTTCATGATCGAAAAAATAAAAATCAAGAAATAACAATATTGCAAATATCCGAAAATAAAAATCTTGGTATTTAATTGTTATTTTCGGCCCCTTTGGATATAAAGATTGTGGTATTTTGAGATGTGTTACCAGGTTCCACTAACTAATTTCGTTTACATACTTTTTACTTGCCACTCTTGAAATTTTCTCACTCAATTCTATTTAAGCGTCTATTGAAATTTGCAGACGAATCCATTTTTTGTAAATAGTTTGTGTGTTGGCGCAGCTATTCCAAAAAAAGCTATATGGATTTAGAAAAATGTGACAAAGCAAGGAATTAAAATGGCGACAGTAAATGTCAGGGTTATGCAGCAAAAAAAGAGAAATGTCGTTAAGGGCGTCTCCAACCAATTAAGGTACTTATTCTAAGGCCATTACTTTTCGATTTTTTCTTTCACTCATATTCTGATAGCGTTTCTACTTACTTTCTACATTTCGCTTTCAGTTAGTCGACGTCTTTTATTTGCTTACTCCAAGGCATTATTAAACATTTTTCTTCTGAACGTAATACATTTTTCTCCCTGTCGTACTTACAGGATGCTTGCCCCTTAATGCTAACATAAAAGGGCATACATACATATGTATTGGGAATGTATGCAAAAGTAACTATGTCTGAGCGCAAAAGTACGAGAATTTGTGTGCGTTCGCTTTTTAATCTCTTCGCGGTCATATCAATTGCACCGTAATTTCCTTGCAACTGCAATTTTCATCAATGACATCAGCTCACCAGTTTGCTAACACTTTGCCGCGGTAAGCTCAATTTCATTTCGCTGCATCCTGTGCGACATCGCCACGCAACGCATTGCAATTTATATCCATTTATTTGTGCATTCACATTTGTATTTATTTATTTTTTTCCCCCATTTCTCACATTTCACTTTGGTTGGTTTGTGGACAGTAAGCGCCAGCGGCTGCATTTATTTAATGTCAAGTAGCAGCACAAAAACCAAAATAAAAGGTAAGTTGCAAAAAAAAATAGTGCCAACACAGCATTCAAAAAATGCATGCGAATGTCCTTGTCGAGCACCTGACCAGCAGCCCGTCAACTATCGTCACCCACGCATACATATATACATACTTCACATAATGGCAACACTCACACTCGCAGACATGCCCACTTTCGCAAACAAACATGCACACCTACAAAACCTCTGACAACTGAGATGAAATAAATAGGCACAGAAAATATTGTAAAAACGCATGTGATAGGGTGAAAATGATGAAAAGGTCGGTGAAGGTCGGCCGGCTTGTAAGTAATGCGCAGTAGGGCAAGGCGTGAGTGATGAACAAAGAGTGCGCGTTATACGGGAGAAGTACTCGTACAACCGGAAGCAGGGCTTGACGGTTGGTTTGTCAGCTCTCATTTGACACTTCAAATGTCGTTCGTAATTATTTCTCCTTTCAGTTGCTGCAGCAGAAATGCGATACATATATACAAGCAAACACAAATAATGTTGGCAACTATAGCAACACAAGTAACAAAAGTTTAAACATAAAGTACGCATTGCTTTTGAAATGCAAAGCAGCTTTGCCATTCGCAAGCAGTTACCAAATAAGCTCGTATGAATGTACGTGCACAACCGAAAGTACGACGACAGTGAGTACTCGGGTTTGAGCTCGGAAGAAAGTTTACAAATTTTAAGAATTTCACTCTTAATTTCCAACATTTTATGTAAATACGTGTTCATATCGCCAAAGCATTCTGTACAGAACCCCATTTTTTCTGTCATCCGCCATAATGGCACTACTTCCGGTGCTCTTCAGCTGCTTACACTCGTCTACTATTACAATTTCTTTGTATAATACATATTTAAGTGCTTTTTCTCATATATTCTTTTACAAGCCGCTTTGAAATGAAATAGCTGAAATTCAAGAGCACGAGCGTAACATTTATTCTATTTCTATGTATGACATTATAGTCGCTTTTCACGCTGAGACGCTTACTGGCTTTGTTTTGTTTATAAATACATATAGATATGTATATATATATTTATAATATACACAATACATTTAAATAGTTGCAGCAGCAAGATTTATCCCAGTAGAACTTGGGATCATCGTTCGATTGCTCGATGAGTACTCCCTTTACGAGTTTACGATTACTCCCCATTGTTCCCTATATTTCTATGTATGTGCGTGTTATTTTGTATACTCCCTTTAACACGGGATGTCCTAGGAGGGCGAGTAATCCCTTTTACCGTCCAAACAAGCAATGGGGGAGTACACATAGAAATATCATCCCACAAACCTCCTAAGGGCGCAATACCGGAGTACTCTCAGAATAACCTCTCAGAAACCTCCCAAAAAGACAAGGGAGAACACATAGAAAACATCCCATATTCCTCCCGATCGAGCAATAAGAGAGTACGCGCGAAAAAGTCATCCCACAGGCCTCCTATACGAGTAATAAAAAAGCGCTCCTATTCTCCCACATTCCTCCACATGGAGTAATAGGAGGCTACCCCTACATTGCTCCATAACGAGCATTTTACATGAAAGATTTTGCTATTTGCTCAATCCATTTATTTATTTATTTTTATTATGCTATGTATGCACATTAATTTAAGATTTCAGTTCTGGACGGGGCAAGATTAGAAACGCAAGAACTTAGACGTCTTAAATGCTGATACCGCAATCTGAAATACATTGTCAGTTAAATAATGCAATCATTAATAAGTTTAAACAAATGTTGTCATACATACCGACGGACCTTAATGATGGCAGTCCAATTTAATCAACTGCGTCCTGCTTTTAATTAATTTGAAAAATATATGTAAAAGTTATATATCTGTCTTGTTTTCTTCATGGCACATTTTTTCAAAAACACAAAATTTCTTTTGAATGGGGTGCATATACAGTGAAAGCTCCCATAGGCGGACGCTCTAATAAGCGGGCATCTCCTATAAGCGGACACATTCTTGGGAACGAACAATTTTTGGTTTTGTTTCCAAAGCAAATGGTATCCCATATACGGACTTTCTGATAAACGGACGCGGACACACAAACATGTCGATTTACGAAAAAAAATCTCCCATAAGCGGACGCGAAGCTCTAATGTGCGGGCACTTTTGTCTTTTTTGATGCCAAAAATTATTGCTTTTCTCTCTTTTTCCTGGTTTTAGTTTAGTCTTTTCTATGAATTTACTCATAAAGGCATAGTAAAATGCAGCACATAAGGTCAATGGACTTCCGTAGGAAAAACCTTCTCCTCGAGACAAAAACATTAGTGTACCATACATTAAAATCTGACTATAAATGCCGAAGATATGAAGAAAAAAAATGTAATTGGGCGACTACTAGGTTTGTTTGTTTTTTAAATGCTTTTCAAAAACACTTCATATGAGGGGGCGTACGGCAAATTTTTTGTTTTGCCTGTAGGGCGAGACGCTCCAATGTACAATGTACATATATTTGAAATGGAATAATTTTTTTCGTGGCTTTTATTGTTATTGAAGAATAAATATTATTTTAAATAAAAAAATCTGCAAGGCACAGTTTTTTAATTAGAATTTTAATATTATTTTTTATGACTATCCCATAAGCGGACATCTCTCATAAGCGGACAAAAACTGGGCGACCATCGGTGTCCGCTTATGAGAGCTTTCACTGCAGCTCCCTTTTCAATCTAAAGGAGTACTCCTGGATTGTTCGCTTAGGAGACTTCGCTTTTAACTCCTAAGCGAGTAATAACAGCATACAAAACCGAAAAATCTCGCTTAATGCTCCAAAATCATATCTCAGGGAACGTTCTTTTGTTTCTCATTTAGGAGATCTCCTATTTGGCTCCTAAGCGAGTAATAAAGGAGTACAAAACTGAAAAATTTCGCTTAATGCTCCAAAATCATATCCCAGGGATCATTCTTTTATTTCTCATTTAGGAAATCTCCCAGTTGGCTCCTAAGCGAGTAATAAAGGAGTACAAAACCGACAAATCTCTCTTATTGCTCGGAAATCAGGCCAATGGGAGTAGTTAGTTATTCCTCACATAGGGAGATCTCCCGTCAAGTTCTAGTGGGATGTGAAATAAAAGACACGCACACTAGTAAATATTGTATACATTGTAAATACATATGTATGTACGCTCAAGTAAAACTACTTGCTCTAAACTGGTGTCCCATTGGGAAAATCGTGGCTTGGCGCGAAGTATCTTGTATTCGCCACATTCAATAACACGTATGAGTTCGCAAAGAAAAACCTTTTTGATAAAATCCTCTGCTTAACACCTTCGTTTACTCTCTAACTGCCCTTTTAAATGCATTTTTTCTTAGAAGGGCAAAAGTAACCTAAATGGGAAATACGAAAATATTGCTTGCTAAATTTTACTTCAGAATCATGTCTACGCACTTTTTATAAATTTATAACTAATGCAACTTACTAAAATTTGCGTTCACTTTCTGTAAAACGGCGGTTCAAACGATTGGTACATTTGTACATTTGTACAAATTCGTACATTTTTTACTGTGGCCTATTGGTACAAAATATAAAAATTGGAATTAAAATTTGTTTAAGAATCACACGATTTATAACGATCAACGCAATCTAAAATTTAATTGCCAAATGTAAAAAAGTTGTTTTTCAATATTGGGAAAAAGCCTAATATGTTTCAATCACATGAATGGCGAATGCTCAATCATCTGACTCAGCTTAAAAAATTCAGATTAAAAACTTTGAGATTTTGATGAAATTTTTTTGATTTTTTCCAATTTTTGTACAAAGTTTTAAACTTTTATTAATATGGTTGCGGTTATAGCGTGAAAAATGTTGAAAAAATAAAAGCATTTTAATTTAAAAAAATATTGTAAATATTTAAAACGAAAAATCCCTGTTTGAACAGTTTTGTTCATTACTGTATGTATGTACTATGTATGTACATTGCGCCGTATCACAAAAAACTTCAAGTGTGTGTCAGTTTTATTTGAACACTTACAAACCGGGCTTTAACCCAGGCCCTGTGGAATGATAGTGCACACTTCTAAGCACTACACCACAGCAACCGACCAAATCACCTGCATATCGAAAATTCGTGTTGGTGCACTTTTACGATCTAGACTAAAACTACGACAGCTATGATCTGCCATCCCGCGTTATATCTGAGGAAAAACTAATGAAATCGGCGTAAACCTTAAAATATACCTCTAATTACATTTAAAATAAGTCTGGAGATCATTGACGCTGCACTAATATGTTACATTAAATTTTACCTTAAAAATTCTAAATGAGAAGAGCAGATTTTAAAAATCTAACATTCGACAGGTTAAACCCTGCGAAAAGAAGTTTTAAAAAAGTGGAAAGCGGTGGCGTATGAGCAACTTTTATACTACATTAAGGCTGGTTTTCACTATGTCATATTTGACGACAAAATTTGTCGACATATTATGGCACAACTTTATCTCCCTTATCCATTCCTTTACCGATAATATTATAGGTCAAAAGTGAATTTAGCAGCATATATACTCGACTGAGGACCTATTCTGATCTAAATCGATCTATAGACAATTTTTTAGTCCCATTTGACAATGTGTTTTCACTTATTTGACGAGAAATGCCATTGAATTTGACATAGTCAAAACCAGCCTTTAAATCGCCATTTTCTCCAATAGTAATTTTTAAAATTAATTATTATGATTATTTTTTAATTCGTCTGTAAAACGAACTTCATCAAAATCCCATGAAATTTACCAATTTCTATAACATTTTTATTGCGTGCGGCAGTAACACAATATTTGCGCTTGTTTTTTAGTTCATTGATTCCCAGCCAGAAGTGCGCACGTTTACTATTTTTATTTTAATTTTTTTCTTGTCTGCAGCCTAGCGCACTGGGAGATATCCGATAACAATTCTCCATTTCTTGGTTATATTGCTTCCGATGCTGCCTGAGCACCAACGCTGAAAGTGATATCTTCTTAAAGTTTAATGGAAAATTATGCAGCTAGCATGAAGCGGAAGCATGATATTCAAAACATACTAAAATTATGAAGGGAACATTTTTCATCCCTCTGTATGGTAACATCATTGAATCTAGTGGAGAGATGAACCCTAGCCCCTAGCAACTACAGGGCTGAAAAAGAATAAAGCTGCTGGGGCTGAGGAGCTGCCAGCTGAGCTATTGATGTACGGTGGCGAAGAGTTGGCAGCGCGACTCTCTATGGTACGACTTCTTAAATTCGATGACGGAAAAGATACTAATAGCGTTTTTTTTTTCAATGAAAATGTTGTTTCAATATATGGCAACATTATGTAAATGTTCTGTATAACAAGGTTGCATTTTCCGTATTAGAAAAGAACAACAAACAATTCTAACTTGAAAATTAATAATTTTACTAAGTTATTCGCAATTTATTTTATTAATTTTAATAAAATTATACAATTCGCTTCCATTATAACATAAAAATTTATTTATAAAGAATAATTATTACAAAAGGTGAATCAAAATCTGCTGGGCAACACTCACCCTAACGCATTAACAAGGGCTGAAAATATTGCACTTGTGTCGGGCCAAAGGGCAACATGTTGAGAAAAGAATAAACAACTCAGAGAAAATGCTGAGAAAAGAACACGTAAATGTGACAGCTCTGGCACAGGGCAGAATAAATGCAACATTGTTTCGAGATAAGCTGCACACTTAGCCTCTGAAGGGTTTTAAAATAAGACTATTATGCAACCTCAGTTTCTTGTCTTAGGAAGAAAAGATGTTTGCTAGTTCTTCGTTTTCTGCAGGGCGTGTCACACAACCAGCAGGTGTGTGCTTATTTTTGAAACGTGAAATTGAAAGGTATGAACACAAGGAATTTTTTTATGCATATGCACATATGTACACATATGGATTTGTAAGCTGCTCGTAGTTGCAAACGCTGGTAAAAAGTTACAAATTTAGATGCCAGTAGGAGCGAAAGATATGAAAACATTATGTATTGTGATTATATATTTAGGTATATATTTTATAGCGTAAAGAGTGAAATAGCATATATAGTTTCTCATATACATACATACATATATAAATATGTACATAAGAACCAAAAAATAAATAAATTTTCACATGCATGCAAACATGAACAAATGTTAAGTGGTATGCTCTTGTACAATAAAAACACGAGCCCCGCTTAAACAAATAGTTTTGTTTGCAAGTTTCATACCAAAAAATCATATGTGCATTTTGCTTGTGTAATCGGGTCAAATTGGGATGCACACATCCGCATAAACACAGACGCTTCCATGCACATGAAAGTGTTTACCTGAAGGCTTGGCCATGACATGGGTGAATGCACTTCAATGGCTTTGAATGCCATAGATTCGCGGATCAAGTTTCAACACATTATTTTACTTTGGGCGAGAATATTTGCATGAAAATATTGCATTTATTTGAGGGTACCAAACAATTTGCATTTACTTACATGGTACACGAACATGTACTTCTCCTTAAGGCACAGATTAATTAAATTTAATTCATTATATCCAATCCCATATGATAATGATGTCAACTGATATTATGTTTGTTGATGCTTTGATTCTTTATGCCAGCCAATACAATAGTGTTGGTTAAAAAGAGCTTTTAGCCAACCAACATAAAAACAATAAAATAAAAAAAATTAAATAAAAAGTGTTTTCTAATAGCGGTCACCCCTCGGCAGGCAATGCCAAGACTCCGAGTGTATTTCTACTATGAAAAACAGCTTCTCATAAAATTGAAATCGTCTTTCGGATTCACCATAAAACTGTAAGTCTCTCCTTCTTCTGTGATAACATCAAGACGCATGCAACAAATCGGAGGAGAAGCTGGGCCAAACGCTAACATATTGTGTAAGCGCCAATCCATTGTTCTTATTATGGTGCTCAACGATAGCTTTTGGAGTAAAACTCTGGGAGATGCTCATAATTATTTGAAATTCTCCCGCGGTAAAGGATATTTATTAAACAGAAAAGAGAAGTACACAAATAATTTTTTTCAAAACAAGGCATGAATCTCCCTTGCCCTTATTTGTTTTTTATACAAGATTCCGTTAGATCGAGATTTTTATACCCGAGCGCACTGTGTGCACAAGGGTATTATAACTTTGTTCACATAACGGTTGTTTGTAACAGCCTAAAGGAATCGAGAACGATA
>JAPVRG010284662.1:0-10974 GCA_029783565.1 Rhagoletis cerasi
CGCGTGAATAATTCGTTCCCATAATTTCAAAGGAAAAGCAAAAAGAAATTGGGAAAAATTGTTTTTGTTTTGCTTTATAATTTTTGGGAATATTTTTTTACATGGGATTCGCGATAAGGCCGAATATGTGTTGTTTACCTATATGTACATATGTATGTACATACACTTATATACATGGAGAGAAAATTATTTTTTCTTTTATAAAATTTTTTGTTCTTGACAGTAAAAGACAATATTCACCACCGATTTCACAATCGATTTTGCTTACCGCGTTTTCTTTTCTACAAAGAATGTTGAAGCGGGCAATGAAGGCAATATTTTTTGCTAGAAAAGAAATCTCCATTAGCTACCAGATCGACGAAAACAATTTAGTAGTCACTTTGAAGTAATTGGGACGCCATAAACTTTAATCTTATCTCGAAGATATACAAGACAGTTATGTTACACTGCTGGGGAATGTAAAAACCGAATTTTCGGTTTTCGGTTTAAAAGGAAAACAACAACTAAATTAAAAAAAGATTGAAAAAGATCATTAACCATATTTAAAAAAACCGGTTTTTAAAAAACACCGATCTTTTTTGAACATCCCTATTACACATATGCATATACTCGTACATATGTACATGCATACGAATTTTATATGCAAGTGTAGTAGGTTGATATACAATTTGGGCAACACATATGAACAGAATATGCATGGTTATGTGTATGGCATTGGCAATGACATTGACTTCAGGTGTAACAAAGCGAGTATGAAAGTAATCGTACAAAAGTATTAGGTTGGCTTTTAGCCACATAGTAAAACATTATTTATTCGACAGTTTAAATTTTTGTTTGAATTTCAGCTCATTTTATAATATTTTCTGAGGTTGATGACGGGTTTAGAGTGGTGATGTTTTCAGTTTGTTTACTTGGGAAGGTAGCACATTTTATTTTCTACTCGTCTTAAAAATTCTTATTTCTCGGGTTTATTATTATATGTATTTCATAGACACAAATTTGTACATTAATTTCATAGATACACATTTTTACATAGATTTTTTGCTCGATTTCTCGCGGAAATTGAAAGTTGCCGCCGCTAGCGACACACGCGAAGCACATGATTTATTTAATTAAATTAATTTTTTTACTTTCATTTGTGATTAATTTAGATTTCAGGTTAGAGGAGGTGTTGACTTTTGCACTAGTATGCGATGGATGTATGTAAGTATGTACTAGTATTCGGTTGTCGCATTTTTCTCGTTTAGACTAGAATAATAATAGAACAAGTGAATGCTTTGTTTTCGCGGAGACACTTGAAGAGCTTTCGCAGTGTTAAATGTTTTAAAAGGCGATTCGACATTCAAAATGAAAGTGGTTAGTATAAATATCTATGTATACAATTAAAATAAGCTGATTTCTTTGAAGTTTAAGTTTTTTGGCTATACATACTTGTCGTCGTAATCAGTTATAATCAGGTACAAGTTACATAAATATGTAAGTATTTACTCACCTGTAAAGAGATAAAATCAAAATAATTTTATTAAAAAGTGTAAGAAGTAAAACTTAAAATTTTCTTCAATATGATTGTATAATTAAGAGACCACAAATAACTGGAATTGGAACAAATTGAAAACGTTGTCCGAATTCTGAAAATTAACGAGAAAGTTGTTTCACAACAGTTATTAGATGAGAAATGTTTTTTATTTAACCGATAACAGTTATTGCCCAAAGTTAATTTTTTACGTTGTCTGATAAGATAAGTACATATGTTGATGGAGAAGGAAATAAATATGATGAAAATACAAGTGAGAGAGTGAAATAACTGTTATCAGATAACTTAAAAATAAACGCTGGGCAATAGCTTGTTATCGGCGAAATAAAAAATATTTATCATCTAATAACTGTTATGGAGCAACTTTTTTGCGATAAAACTTATAACTGTTATGTCCCTGATATAATTGCTTTATTTGTAATCGCAAGTCGGTATCTATTTAAATAAGTTCTATCTGTAGAGAGTAGGGTGAGTATTCTACATACATATGTACATATATAATACGGGCATCTCTCCTTGGTCATTAAAAAGTTATACGTAACAGTGATCTCAAGTTTCATCTCTTTGGTAAGACACCCACTGTTGGTAAACTCATTACTGCAAAGCAACAGTCTCTTTTATTTCTAAACTATTATTGCTGAATATATTTGGCAAGGGCAAACACGGGTTTATGCTGAATTTGGAGTTGGTTGTGGAAATTGGAAATTTCTATCAATTATAGTTTAGAAATGAAAATAAGTGTTGTTTTGCAGTATTGCGGAAGTTTGTGTTTACGAGCAATGGATTAAGTCCTTTCTGCCAAATTTTTTGCATACAAATCTTTACGAAGCTTACATCTTTATACACTTGAAGTAATATATATGTTACCGGCCAAACCCAATCTTAGGAAAAACTACTTTTGCTTTGCCTAGTATTTGTTAATCTGTCCCAAGATCGGGTTTGGCCGGTAACATAAACATATATGTATACAAAGAAAAGTGTCGGCATTTCACTTTTTAATATTTATTTGTCTTTTTTTCTGTACTATAGGTATGAGTGCATTTGAAATTTCGTTGTTGCAGGCATGCGCAGTACGCATATACACAAGTACATATGTAATAACTAGTAGATATTGCCAAAAGCTCAATTTTCAGTGGTTTACACTCGCTTATAACACCACTACTCAATGCAGTTGGCCAACTTCAACCTTCCAATACAAACAGTTACCGGCATTTTAGTTATATGCAAATATTTGGCGCGGGAAATGCCAGCGCTATAGCCATCACGCGAGCGGTTGGTGCGCCAAAAACAGCTTATTCGCAATGCAACTGTACTACCGCAAAATATCATGGCAGACCCTCCAGCAAAAATAACACTGATGTGATACGAGCGACCCAGTGAACCACTTAGTAACAGCATAAGCAATGTTTAACATTACATACAACATACATATGTATGTACATTCACTTCGGCTGTGAAATTAGTTCGGGGCGTATGAGCAACATTTTGCTGAATTCAATTCGCCGCAGCTCTGGTGAAGACGACGAAAGTGTTGCATATCGATTTTTGTGCTCTGACTCTTGCACAGTGCAAGTTACATGAGCCCTTGGATATCAGTGTATGTTTAATTGTGTGTGTCGTAGGTTCACGCAACACCGTGGTTACTGCAAGTTGGCAAGGGAGCGGCGGGCGGTACTTCTCCCTTTTGAGATGACCTTGAAATTCGTTGCAACGCCTTGTTGACGAGCGCTGTTGTAAGAATGTGGAAGCGAATACTTTTTGAGTGTTTATTCTTGAGAGTATGTGCGAATATCTGCAATTTGTAACGGGAGCTGACTAAGTAATATATTTTCATATTTCACATTGGAAGCTACCGCTAAAGCCACAATTTTTCACTAACTACGAATATTGTATACATATTGAAATATGGACTTGTTTTGCGTTAATATTCAGTTTCATTATTTATTTTCGCCAGTTTTAAGTGCGTTGGGATTTAATGTTGTTTGGAGGATTTCGAGGTGTGACACGTTTTGTTCATTGCTATTTGTATTACTATTTCGTCTCCACAAAAATAAAAATAATTCCAACGCATTTTTGTTTTGCATCTCTGCTACATAGTCATAATTTCTTACCTACTTGTTCATTTGCTTGTCTTGCTTCAGGTGCTCAATTGGGCGGATATTTTTTTCTACTACCAAATTATTCCTAATCACGGCTTGAATAAAATGCTAATCCGCTAATACCAGCGTATTTTGCATGTTTACATTGTTGGCTGTCACATTTGCATTTTCGTGACATTAATAATTCCTAGAAATATGCGCGGGTGTTTAATTAGCGCGACAGTTGAGGTGGAGGAACTAAAGTGAAATTCACTCGTTTCGATAATTAACGATGCGGGCTAGATGAGTATTTACACAATGCAGTGAATTAAAAGGCAATAATAAGGTGGACCGGACAAAAGATAATTGCGAAAAACGGTCAAATGCTTGAGCTCTCAGTACGAGTCTCAACATATACTTATAAGCATTTCTACTCATCTGTCGTTTCGTTTTCCCCAAAAATGTACGATGCCAAATATATGCACAAACCAACAGAACTGCCAGATCTGTACTGGGAATGAAAAACTTACACAATATTTGGAAAAAACAGAAACCACTGAGCATAAGTCAGGGTTGTGTATAGAATAATACGAGTACACGAGGAAAACGACCTTCAGTGATGACAAATTCGCAATTCGATTGCTTTCGCTACCTAAGATGGGTGGCCCAATTATCCCCAAGATCATATAGGGATACGTTGTGGATATATTTCTTTTCGACAATAGCATGTGGTGTCTCCGAAACTCAATTGCGAAAATTTTTATGATTAAAGAAGCTTACACGGTGAACAGAGGTGCACCGCTTACTTTGAAAAATTTTTGAGCCGTGGCAACCGAAATTTCATTAGAGGTTGTTTTATTCTTACTTACCCCTAACTTTCAGCTGTTGAATTATATTTTTAGTTGCCAAATACTTTGCCACAAAGATGGCAGCAATTTCAAATCTTGCCAGAATTTTATTAAATCATCTATTCATGAATACAAGTTTGTTATGCTTAAAATGTCAAATTAATTTTCATTTGTTTTAATGTTACTTATCGCTAGCTTAGAGTTGCTAAGTCCAGTTTTAAAAATTACCAGTAGAAAACTAAAAACAACTCAGGACGAATCGAATTCCACAATGTTTGATGAAAAGTTTTTGTTCTCTTTGGGACTAATCACGGTTTTTGTGACTGTTTGGACTTAGCAAAATAGGTGGTTCGATGTTTTAGAAACAATGCATTTTTAATTGTTCTTGCTTCTTGTATCAAAATATAATTTTTAAGAAAAAGTGAACTAATCAACTTTTCACTCTAAACTAGCGAGGTGTATGCGTAATTGTGGGTAAACGGGAATTCCAATATCCTCATCAACAGCTTCGTTG
Organism: Rhagoletis cerasi; assembly: GCA_029783565.1. Classification (NCBI taxonomy): domain Eukaryota; kingdom Metazoa; phylum Arthropoda; class Insecta; order Diptera; family Tephritidae; genus Rhagoletis; species Rhagoletis cerasi. The sequence continues at coordinate 4,975 of JAPVRG010284662.1, forward strand.
AAAAGTCGGTATTTTTCTGCGATTTTGATTTCAATAAAAAGCGAAACTTTTTATTCGTGTGGAATTACTTATTGCTTACAATTATTTCCTGCATCGAATGATCCATTAATAGCGTTGAATTAGCGTGTAACAACATACCATTGATATTTTCTGTTTTTTTTTTATTTCGATTTCGTGAGAAAATAAATATGTACATACATATATATGTATTGCCATTGTATTACGCAAAGTCTAATGGAAAAGCACCCGTTCAGTCATTTAGTCGTTCCAACGACAGATATGGCATTACTCAACCCATTGCTATCATGCTGATCATGAGCAGAGCGGTCTATTGTGATCACGGCCATATCGTGCGGCAGTCTGTTTGTTTACAACGCCGCTTAGTGGGTTAAATCATACACAGACGCCAACGTTCATCCGGATTAAAGACGCAGTTGATCTGATCAAAATTTTACCGGTATTGCGGATTAATCGAGCCGCGAGGTCGTGGGATGGAATACCACGGCCAGCAAACATTTTTTAAATCTCTTTTTGCTCCTTCAATTATCACTTTTATTTATTTTTTATGGTAGTTATAGTTGTTGTGGCTGTTTTTATTAAAATTAAACTCTAAAAAATTAGATTAACTTAAAACAATTATGAGAAAAGCATGAGAAAAAGAAAATAAAAAATAAGATAAAATAAAATATTATAAAAAAAAAATACTTTTAAGAATCGCTTGAAGAAGGGGTCGAATCTGGGTGCTATTGAGTTGCAGTACACAGTTCTGAAAACTTGGCTCTCGCCGATGTCAAATGCGCTGGCTTTGTTTGCTCACGTGTTTGCTTTGTTTATTTTTGGCCGTTTTGACCAGTGTTGTTATCGAAAATCCCCTAGATCCGAATAAATTTTGGGAATTAACTCTAGGACTTTCTCCGGATCAACTGCAGTTAATTCCAGAGATAATTCCGAATTAAAGAGTTGATCCGGATCAACGTTGCCGTCTGTCTATGCTTTTACATCATTTGAAAAGAACGCAGTGACTAGAGGTTTGCGATTGACGGACGGCGGCGGTTACGTACTTTGTTTACATTACAAAATTCAAGTGCAATCACTGGTCAGAAAATGGGAATAAGTAATAACAAAAAAAAAAAAAATATAAAATAAACAAAAAAATACAGGAAAAACAATTTTGAAACTAGCTAGCTATGCGAATGAAATTGCTGAGTTTGTAAACAACACAAGCGCGCTGTATCTATCAGCGCTTTCTGAATTGCAAAATACTTTGTGATGTTTTGTAATATGCAAGAGTGTATACATAAAATGAATGTTTATTCAAAAACTTGAATTTCTTGAAATTCGTGGCAACTGCAGAACGTTGATAAAGAAAATTCGGTTTTTGAAAATTGAGGTACATAGAGTCTCGTTAACCATTCGGTAGTTTCGCATTGCAGATTTTGTGCTAGCTCGTATTTTAAATGTATTTTGTTTAACTTTGTTTACCCATTGGCTTAGTTGAATATTCAATGGCGTTTTCAAAGGTAAATTTCTAAATTACATGTCTCCTTCAACGAATAACACGCATCGTTGAACACCACCGGTAGAAGTGCGCAGTATTCAAGGTGTGTGGCATTCAAAATCTATAATTATGGAATGCAATGTTGTTACATTGAAGGTGGCCACCAACAAACTACCACATTTACATACCTACAAACTAGTGATGACCATGGCAGTGATGGCGTTAGTTAAATATACATAGATATGCTAATAGTAAGTATTTTGTACGGATCCAATTTGAACAAATACATATGTATGTATATTTATTTTATTTTTAATTTTAAAATATATCCAATCAATCCGGAAATATTAAATAATCATTTCAATTTATTCGCAAAAATTTGTTTCAATTTTATTCGGTATCAACTATCGGGGAAAGTATGTACATATTTATATATATGTTTTAACAAAATGGAACAAAAAACAAGTTAATTATAATTACAACACTTTAGATGTACGTAAATCAACATTGAAGCTTGGACAATCGGACGGCAAATTGGACATTATATCTTAACTCCAGACAGCTTAGTCCGCTCTTTCATTAGGTCGAAAAACAATCGCAGCAAAGCGTAGCCGATGTTGGCCCGGCCAGGGCTATTTCTTTGGAGTGCGGCTGAAGGTTGCATACGTAGCCAGTAAATTAACGTAAACAAAGTTCGGAATGTGGAAGTGGAAGACAACTTTCAAAATATTAAATACAAATTGATTTCCGCTCCCGGATTCGAAAAAAATGGGATTAGAATGCATCGATTGATGCTCCTATCGACCAAATTTGATAATTTTTAACAAGAAAACATGTAATTCGCAAACAGTGTTGCCAGACATTATGACTTTAGCACTAATTTGTAAAATTTTGAATGTGACTTAATTTCACTTCTGCATTGGACTCAACGTCATATGTATTTATTTCAAAATAGAAATTAGTTGTTTTATTGCTTCTTCTGATAAACAAAAGCGTTCGTATTATATTTTCAGTGATCAATGATAACAATTTCCCGAATTTCGAAGTTGCGGGAGAATTTCGTGATCACGTCGGAATTTTCGATGTAATTAATTTTAGGCCTGTACATCTCTTAGGAGATTTACATACAAACTGGGTCTGCTTTACTCGATTTTATTTTCAATACGAATTTTTACTCAAATTGGATTGAATAAGTGAATTTTTTCGAAAATCGTGTAAAGGAGGATCGGGTGTAAGGACGTAAAGCCGAAAACGTGCACATATCGTGTAACAGGCCTTTTATACGTACCGTAAGTCAAGGCATCGCGTTTGTCGTATCAATGCGGTTGGTGGCTGTAACTGGTAACTGTTCATATGTTTATAGTTTTGTTTCATCTGTACATACATACCCAGTAGAAATTGTATGCATCCAACATCGGTATTGGTGGCATAAACTTGCTGCTGTGTACGCATGCCAGTATAAATGAACCTTCATTTCCATTGAACATTTGTGTTTTCTCAGAGAGTATGTGTACTTTATCCATGACCACTCATGAATTGCTCATACTTTTTCACTCATACAGCACGCATTCTTTATGTATGCATACAAATGATTTCAATTGGGTATGAACGCCCGTGTCATGTGTATGCATGCGCTTATTTGTGAGCGTTTGCAACCGCTGGCACATAAATGATTGCTGGCGAGCTACCCTGCAGTTTATTGCATTTTCTCAAATGCAAAATGTCTATAAACAAAGAAAAAAAAATCAGCTACAATTAAGTAAAAAATGAAAATGCAAAAAATACACTAACACAAGCAACCTGTACACACGAAACACTGCCAAACACACACTTACCCAGTTGCACGCGCATGCAAAAAAAAAAGCGACGAAGCATTTCTGTACACGTGCCATCGATTCTCCCGCCCTTTAGCCCGCAATGCCGAGAATAGTGGGAACGTCAATTTTGCAAAAAGCCAAGCAAAGGCACACGAGTTCCTCGCTTTACTCTCTCACTTGCTTGCCTAGTCGCTCGGTTGCACATTCTCTCACATTCGTTCAGCTTAGCTCAGCTCGCCGGCTAGTGCAACCGAGAATAGTTGGCGCCCGGAGATCTGGGCGAAAAACCGCCTGTGATATGTGCAATGTATTGGCAGTGCAGCTGCTGTCTTGGCAACAGTTTTGCGCAACAAATTTTCGCCGGCCGGCCTGTAGTTAACTGGCACATAAATGCCGGTTCCTGGGCTGACGTTGGTGGTGTTGGTGAAGTGGACTTTGATTCGCAAAGCAAAACAAAACTGAGAACGAAAAGAAGGAAGAAAATAGGCAATGCAATAAAAGTCACTGCAACTGAATTGCTCATTTATCCGCTGACACACACACACACACACACATATTATGTATGCTACCCTTGAGCGAGGGTTGCGGCCAGTCTTCCACCGCTTTGCGCTATGAAACTGTGTCGACGCCATTAATTTAAAACAGCCACTGTGCACTTACTCACACTCCTATCCAATGTTCATATGTATAAACATGTTCATATGTACACTGAGCCAAAAGAAATACAGGTTTTTCAACCAAGTTATTTTTTGATTTTTTCAAAGTTAATTTAACGTCGTTGTTGATAATTTAAAAGTGAAAAATTGTAATATGTAACATTTCCTTGGTTAACTTCAAATCAAACAAATCTTTGTCACAACGTGAATATTGGTTAAGAGCGAAATACACCACACAAGCAGTTTGTCAAACATGACGAAATTTCCCTTTATCTCAAAACTTTTGTGCATTGCATGGGAGCGTTTGAAGGTTTGACAACCCGTTTGAAGGAAATTTGAACAAAAATAAAAATTTTTTGATTTTCTGGCCGCCATGTTGAAGTTTGATCCAACCGCTTACGTTGTGTATGGCAAAATCACCTAATTCGCAACATAATTTTCATCGAAGACGTAGGAAAGAAAAATGGAAAAATACCAAACTTTTTTACATCGCGACCCGGAAGGAAACTAAAATTCTCTGCTTGAACGAGTCATGTTTGTATGGTGTATGAAGCTGCTCAACTTCGGCTCTGCTGAGACCATTGCTTTCAACACCATTTGCAGGAGCCGAGTTGTCATAGGTATGTATGTACGAGCGATTTGGACGATTGTAAGAAATGTGATTCAAGTTGAACATTTGGAAACACATTTTAATGTTCTGGCTGCAGCTGAGTGTTATTCGTTAGCTTCCAGAAGGTCTGGGTTTGAATGCCGTCAGAGGCAACATGTTATAAATGATGATACAATTTTTTTGGTTTCTTTTTCAAGTTTGAATTTGGTAATATTAATCAATTTGGGTTTCTCAGTGTATGTATAAGCATGCATAAGTTTGTATGCATTCTCTGTCGTTTTCATTTCTGTAGTTTTGTGTTACCGAATATGTGCAAGTTGCACGCGTGCAACGAATTTCAGTTTATTTTTGTTACGCTGCAACGAGAAACGCTCAATTCATTTGAGCTCAACTAGCTCGAGGCGTTTCGAGTGCTCAGATTTTATTTTCCACTCTCTGTTGTGGTGTTTTTGCTTTTCGAGAGTAGATGGCTGATTTTCAAAACACATTGATAGTGTTGTAGTTTACAGAAATCTTCTTAAGAACTCCAATTGTCAGAAAGAGAATCAGAACCGGGATTTCCCAATTTCGTTTGTAGGTAGCTTTTTGCTGGAAATATGTAGGTACATTATAGTCTGTGTCAAATAAAACTACTATTCTTTTGAAAAAAAAAAAAATTGTGTGCAGATTTTCAGCGCTCTATCTCTTTTTTTAGTTAGCGCTCACAAAAATAAGAATTTTTTTAAGTATAAAAAAAAATTACTTGTAGCCTATTCAATTTAAGTCTTCCATATAAAAAAATCATCGAACATAGTATTTTGAAAATGACTAAAACTGTCAACAAAAAAAAAAAATTGCCTAAAATCAGCGGTATGTCCTAGCTACTTCAAACGTGCACTGTATTGTACTAAAATTGAATGGGAAACAAAGTTTTTTACTTATTTGTTATATTAAATTATTAAAAAAAAGTAGCGGAAAAAATGTTTTCATTGAAAATTCTTCTTTTTGCGAGCGCTAACAGAAAAATTAAGACAGAGGGCTGAAATTTTACAACAATTTTTGTTTTGTTAAATAACACGGTACGACAGTGAAAATATATCCGAGACATAGCATAGTGCAGGTTAGAGGTAGGTTCAAATACAAGATATAAATAGATTTCTTTTGGTGCCTGAAACCTTCAATTTTTTTATTATATAAATGGTTGTTTTCGTACTTTGTGTACTTGAAGTATGTAAATAGTGACTTTATTATTAAAAAAAAAGAGTGTTCAAGAACAACAAGAAACCTATTTTTACGTTGTACCACTTTGTGTTTCAGGGATATTCTATGCAACTTTTTGCAGCACAGTGTAATTTATTCATTGAGTTCTATAATCATGCAATTTGCCCAACTGCTGCTTTTTATTTCAAAACAAACTGACCTTATTTCAATAAGTGGGTG
>JAPVRG010284671.1:0-11287 GCA_029783565.1 Rhagoletis cerasi
TGTAAAGTCATGCAGGAGTCATGCAGAAGTAATCAGAAGTTTACTTTCATTCAAAAAGTTTCTATTTAAATATCCTCATACAAAAAATACTTTGAATGCACCTTTTTCATGCACTTCACAGATGCTTTTTCGAATTCAGGACAAATAAAAAGAAGATCAAAATTTTATATTATCATTTTGATGTTATGTCTGACGGAATTCGAATATGGGACCACCTAAAGCAGAATACATATGTAAACAAATAAAAATTTTATAATAATAAATAAAGTAAATAAATAAACATGTAAAAAATTGAAAAAATTGTTTTTTCTTATTGATATTTTATGTCCAAAAGTAGTTAATTACAAGTTAGTTGACATCTAATGCAGAGGTATCCAGGACTGACTTTTTTGCGGCCATCGCCCCACAAAAGTAGTTAGCCTTTTTCGAACAAAATATACAGTTAATAGTTACCACTAGTGTTCGCGTATACAGACTAAAGTTAGGTATAAGCTAACGTCACTCCCTGCAGGGAAGTGTCTAACGGTTGTTGTTCCAAATAAGGAAAATAATTTAAAAATTACTTAATTTAATTAATATGATTATATTAAATTTTTCAATTTTCATACACACACACATACATACATATGTGCGTAAGTACGCTTTTGTGCCAGCTAGTTGCCTTTGAAGGCAATCTTCATATGTCTGTCAATTAAAAACCTAAAATTAACGCAACATTGACTTACTGTAATGTTCCATGAACTTCACACTCGCTAATGGATACGCTTTTAGCACCTTAATTCAGAATGGCAAATCTCTTGTCTTGTTGTAAATGCCGCTTTATTTAATAAGCATTTTCTCAATTATTACAATTAGTGTATTAACACATTACATTCATCTCGTAAAATGTATCTACATAAACAAATAAATGCCTATAGTACCTACATACACTTGTGCACAGTACATACATATCTATATGTATGTATGCATACATGCACGTCCAATCCGCGAGTCATTCATTCATCCAAAGCAAAAATGCTTTATACCATTCGTTGGAGTTAATTAATCACGAGTTGTAATTACAATCATTACAACAATTACGTGCACATTTACAGCATTTCTGAATGAAATAGTAAAACAATGCAAATTTGATCTGACAAATTCATGCACCTGCCGATTTCTACATATTTTTCTTACGAAATTACTTGGCTACCAACGGTGTAAACAAACACTTACTATTACGTACATCTGTATGACATGCCAGAGTCAACGAGATGGCATTTCCATCTTATTTTATAACTTTTTCAACCGTGTGAAATTGTTATTTAATTGGAAGTAATCTAGTATTAGATATGAATCATGATATAATGTAAGTAAATGGATGTTACATGTCATTCAAACCTGCTCGGTATTTGACTAGGTTTGTTGAGTGCGGAAAATTTGTTCTGACTAACGATCAGTGGTGATGCATATATGTATGCATACATACATGCTTATTTTGAAAACTGAAAGTCATCAATTGCTATGCGGATGCAGATTTCTAGCTAGAATAGGGGGCATGTAACGGTAGTTTGCAGAAATACAAAAACTGCGATATTTTAGTAACTGCTGCAGCTTATTCATTCAAAATTTATATTTGCATTATAGTACATTGCAATATCATTTTGATAATTTTCTTTTAAAAACGACAAAAATAACGATAATTTAACAATTTTAAATGTGAAATTATCAATTTTTCGTTTACATTACAAATAACATTGCAAAATGTTAATTTTACATGGCAATATTTTTTTCGGTGTACATACATACATAATATGCTTTGGTATAATTTAAATAAACAAAGTGATCTAAAAAACTGCATATTAGTTGATATTTTTTTTCGCAAAATGTGTAAAAAGTTTTCTGAACCCGCCCCCCTTGCCATAATCCTGGATCCGCCACTGACATACATACATGCTTATTTTGAAAACTGAGAGTCATCAATTGCTATGCGGATGCAGATTTATAGCTAGAATAGGGACATAATTTAATTAATGAAATATTGATTGAAATGCTATAGCAGCCGTTTGCATTGTGCTTTTATTATTTTTATACCCGAGCGCACTTGTGCACAAGCCACGCCCACTTATGGATTTATACATATGTATATCTCGGTAACCGCTTTACCAATTTCTACCAAACCTGGCACAATAGTTGGCCTTGATTGAAGTCGGACAATAACCATGCCCACTTCCCATATAACGGAAATTTACAGAAATACGAAATCTGCGATAAATCACTAGATAACCGCTGAAGGTAATTTATTCAAAATTTATGTTTGCAATAATTCCTTAGCAAGAAATACGATTATAATAAATTTTTTAAAAATTGGCGTGGCATCGCCCATTTATAATTACTCAATTTTATCTCGGTACCCGCTTTATCGATTTCTACCAAAGCCAATTAAATTATTTCTTTAAGTCTAACTGAGCATATTATAGAAAATGTTTGAAATAGGGGAAAAACACCCCTGTTTACCACGTAACGGTAGATTTCAGAATCGTGAAGAACCGATGTTTAGTACGAGCGCCGGCGCTTTCTCCCGAACTTAGACTTCTTTTCTTTTTTGAAATAAAGGTTTTTATAATTTGTGGCCTAGTAACAATTTTTAGTAAAACATCTGACCTAAGACAAGAATTATGTTTTAAGTCGTTTTACTTTGGATTTTTGTCCACTAAATGGATAATTTGACCCACTGTAAGCAATAATTGTGATGAGGTAGAGCAAGGTCCTTATGGAATTTTTCTACCACAGATATACATATGGGCGTTTCCACCAGAATGTCAACCGCGAAGAAAAAAACAAAAGTCATATAACTAACGTATTTATGCCCCAATTTTACTGCTTTTTGTTGAATATGCTGGCTATATAAGCAGAAACATTTTTGCGAAAAATGGTCTTGCTAGGTGGCGCCAGTGTCAAGATATTTTGAAAAACTGTATTTATGGTCCGATTTGGCTCAATTTTGGCATGTGTAGTTGAAACATCGTAAGTCATAGATTTCCAAAAATTTACCCGCTAGGTGGCGCTGAAGTCAAAATACACAGTATATTCTACATAAAATGCATGTTTTTTTGCGTAAATATGGAAAAAAGGTCGCGTGCAACATGTTCCGTGCGATTAAAATTAGTTTTAAAAAAAGTATAAATTATTTTTGCGTCAAATCAAAACTAGTTTTTAGAGACTTTAATGCCCAACATTATGAAATTAATCCAGTTAAAATATTGCCCCAGGTTTCGCTGAAATCGGCGTTTCAATTGTTGGCCGCGAAAACCACTTCTGTTTTTGTCGCGTGCGAATGCCTTGGTTTTTTGCAGTTATCTTGAAAACGAAACGTTGACCAAAATCAACTTTAGCACCAATTATAGGGCTAATTGAGAGCTAAAAGTTAATCCTATTGTCAAAATAAAAAAAAATTTTAGATTATGGGTTTTTTCTGTTTGAAAGATACGTTCGACATGATGGAAACGACCATATGTATATTAATGTTTAGTTATGGTGTAGTTGGGGAACTCAAATCGCTGCTCCTATGAAATTCAAGATGACGACGATTCCACATACGCCTGAATTCCGCAAGTCAAGTTTAACATCCCTTGCGACTAGCCTCGGAGTATTCAAAAATCGTCAGATTACTAATTTTTGACCCTTATCTGACTGCGCTATTTGAAATTTAATTAAAAAAAAAAAATTAAAAATAAAATAAATTTTCTCGTTCTTGCATACATACATATGTATGTAAGTATGTATAAGCTCATAGAATTTGACCTGACACTTTTCTTTTCTTTGTCAGTGATGGTTTCACTCCATGATGTCAGGTATAGTTTCTTACGTCAGTTTTAAAAATATAAATGCCATTCCAAGTTCAACTTAATTTTCTTAATTACATTTCTAATTAAGACAATGATGCTTGTGATGGCATTTTATGAACTGCTTGAGTAAATACAAATGTTTGCTTGAGGTACATATTTATATACAAATATACTTCATACTTTATTTAACATCCATAAATTGTAGAATAAGTTGTTTCTTATCGCGGTCTTGCGTCTGGGAGAAATGGCAAACCTACCACGAAAAAGCTTCTCCCAAAAACCATTTTGCGTTCGGAGGCGGTGTAAAATTGTAGGACCACCTCAAACACCCCCCCATCCCCACCCAATTGTACTATAACATAAATACATAAATCACAGATTGGAGGAGAAGCTCGGCTGAACGAATATAGAAGTTCAAGCTCCGAAGAGAAGCCAGCACTTCCTTAACCGTTTTAGAACCATCTGTAGAGAATTTATATGTGTATCGGCTGAATCGAAGTTTTGTCTTCCACCCATCCCTTTCTACTACTAAACGAGGCCCTTTCTCACAATTGGTTTGAAGAATATTGTATCCTGCGCAGTCGTGCAGACCTCTTTTTAAGTTACTATGATAAGTGGCTGCTGACTCGACTGTCCCTGTACACCCTCCAACCTCCTTGCAAAACTATTTTTCTTTACTACTTTCATAACTGTGAATATGTATGAATACAATACATATACCTACCATGGAGAAACAGTATGAAAGCTGTGTATATGCAATGGTTTACCGAGCTTTTTCCTGCATGCGTATAAGGCTTTGGAGGCATTTTCAACCCTTTCTTCGATATTTAACCTCCACGTCAGTTTCGTCTTCTTCTTGTTTGGCACTGTAACCGCCTAATCGATTTTGGCCGAGTTCAATGCCAACGGACGCCAATTGAAAATTTCAAGTGAAACAAAGTTCCTTTTCAACTGGTCTTTCCATCGCAGAGTAGGCCTCTTTCTCTGCTACCAACAGCGGGTTCCGATTGAATACTTTCCGGGCTTGAGTATTTGTGTCCATTCGTACGACTTGAGCAAGACAGAGGACAGAAAACCTTCTTGAGGAGTTTATCTACAAATACTTGTCTTCATTGAATTCACAGATGGGCGGCCCAACTTTCAGATCACTGTCCGTCAGTTCACAAGATTTTCGATCCACTTATGTATGGTGGGACAGGCACCAAAGGAGTCAAGGCCCTCTAACAGGGCCTCTTTAGGTATCTTATTGAAGGCCTCCTTATTTCTAGGCAGACACCGATGACATACTCCCCGCAATGCATGCTTTCCTTTAGTCACAATACTACTAACACCTAGGTTAACTGCCGTCTCGCTTGTCTGGGTTCCCGGACATAGGCAAGGCAATGAGAAGGCGGATGAGCTGGCGAAGGCAGGAGCCCGTTTGGATGAATCCCAGGCGGTGGCACTGGGTTGCCCTCTTGGAATAGTCCAAAGAGATATTACTACACATTTCCTTGAACTGGTGTAAGGTATCGAGAAAACTATTGCCTGACTACAATAGGACACAGACCTTGGACCTGTTTAGCAGATCAAGGCCGGAGGTATTTAGAATTGTAGCAACCATCACGGGACACTGGCCCATAGGCAAACATGCGGCAAAAATAGGTCTACCCCATAATATGATTTGACGCAGCTGTCAACTAGAAGATAGCGAAGAAAGTGTCCAGCATTTCCTATGTGAATGTCCAGGCCGTTCGAATATTAGACACAAGACATTAGGTAAATATCTGATAGCACAACTAACCGACCTATCAGGAGCTACCATAAGCGAAATCAGCAGATTCATTAGAGAATCGAAATGGTTCGACCCAGTAACATAGAATGTGCATAGACAAAATATCTCCGCGAGAAGTGCATCAAAATGGCGCAATAATGCGCTAATTGTGTCCTGGGCAGCGACTAGGAAGCACTGAAACCAACCAACCAACAATTAGGTTATAGAGAATTCGGAATAACCGCTAAGAGCACTTCATAAAAAAAGTATAGGTGGCTAATGAGGGTATGTATATCTACATAACTCTTTAGAGAAAACTACTATCTCCTCAAATAAGTTTACTTACTAGAGGTCAAGGAATCTGGCGCTATTTATATACGAACTGACTAATCTAAGGAACTACGATTTGTAGCGTACGTAAAAACACAAAAATTATCTCACTGTTTTTTTGTTTTTATGTATCAGCCACATTAATCATAGACTAACATATTTTTATGGTAATTTTAATTTTATTTGGTGTTATAAAGTTTTGTTTGCTCGTTTTACTATGTCATGGTTTGAGCGTAAAGAGTAAATTGTTTTTGGCGCAAGCGTACGCATGCCAGCAATGTATATCCATATGTACATGTAAATAGTTATGCGTAACAGATGCCATTTCAAGTTCTCATGTAAATTAGACGCATTTGAAAATAAATACTTTTATGGTGTTTAGATTCGTTTTCATTCAAATAATATGAGTACAAAAACAACGAATAGCATCCGAGCATAAAAGGTGAATACAAAAAGAACATTACAGCGACAGACTGATTTATTGAAATATTTAAGTTTTTTAGAATGAGGTAAGCTCCAGCTGATGATGCTATATAAATTATTTTTATCTAATTTTATTGTTATTTTATTGTCTATTCTTGTTGCTTAAATTGAGCTGCATACATACATATGTACATACATACATACATTTGTTATAATTACGTTTTAGCCGCCAAAGTGTTATAAACAAAACAAAACAAAAAACACAGACAGACAGATAAATATGTATGAGAAAAAATTAACAGTTGCACCAACAAAATTTTGTCAATAAAAAAATTTAATGAATACCACATAAAAGGAAGGAAAGACATACCAGCACACTTATTTATGAATGTAAATATACATACATATGTACGTATGTGTGTATGTATAAGTAAAATGAATTAATCAAAAGTTGTGTATGAGTAGGTATAAAAATAGCCAAACAGCTGAGTCGAGGAAAACTTGTTTTCTTATTACACATTTTAGTTGGTGCGCTCATGAAATGTTCTTGAGATGATTTCATTTTTTGTTTTCTAATTTATGTGCTTTTGTTTTACACCGCCTAGTAATGTCAAATGTTTGTACGTAATGTGTGTATATGTGTGACTAGTATAGCAATGGAAAAATCGCTTGTTATGTGTTGATTTAAATTAAACTATATGACATAATTTTCTGTGTTGTGGCACAAATGAATGTAAATCTAGTTGAGATCATTAACTCACATCTTGTGTTATGACCTACATACATACATATGTATTTACCTTTACACATTCGTTAATACAAAAATACAACGGAGTGCAAAAAATATGTAAAAAATCAATGAGGCCACTGGCGAAACTCAGATAAAATTTAGTTTTTTTACCAAATGCATCCTAATTTTCTTCCTTAATGATTAGTAATTTTCGGAGGACAAAGCAAATAAGTTTTATAGTTCTATCTCAATCATTGGAAATGAAACCGATTCGCCGTTCTAATAATGGTAATAAAATCGTGCGTGCTAGCTGTAATCAGTTCAGCCAGATACTAAAGATAGTAGGGATGGAACGAATATCGGCGGTCACTCGCCAATGCGGGGCAGTAACATACATACATAATTTGCTAGTGTTGTACAGACAATTTTCTCTATATCGCGGCAACAACTACAGAATTCATTTGGCTGTAGAATCATTCTGTTGGCGTGGGCGCCTAAGAAGAAGTGGCCTTATAAAAACCTCGATTACTAGTCGAAGAATGGTCGCACTAATCGCAAGAGTTGGCTGGATCTTCTCTATCTAACTTAGGCCAGATGTGTCCTGCCATCTAACAAGTTGACTCTGCAGACCATCTTCTAACATTCAAGCGGTTTAATGGCTGTCCGTCTAATAGAGAAGAAGCTACAGATGCAAGTTAAAAGAAGAATCGTTTAGCCACCTTGCAGCTTTGTTGATTGCTGTTAGCAGAAATCCGGCAACAGTAAACCTCTTGCTAGTGTTAAACCCCACTTCCCGCCCTAAGATTTAATCTGGAGCCAGCGGTGTATATGGCCGCAGAATCTTTCCCCAATCGCTCCCAGAGCGAATCCTTGTGTGGAAATAATTTTTTAGAGCAAACATTTTTCAGACCACTTCAAATTTTCGGGAAGATTTTCCATAATTCTGGAGTGTCCGAAACTCGCCTCACTTCTCTTTGCTACATAAGTCATAAGTCCTGAGCTAAAAAGGGAAGTAATGTCTGTATGATTATCATTAAATCCACCCCTTGGACCTCGGTTAGCTTTTTCCATATTTTAGATTTATACAGAGGCGGCCACCAAGCAGTATGTTTGGAATAAAATGGAACATATGTACAACCACTGTGTACATTAGGGTGGGTCGATTTTTCCTTTTTTGTCCAATCCTTTTGCAATAGTGAAATAATGTTGTATTATTCGGTCAATTACTAGCCTGTAAAATATAATTCCTTTATTTTTAGTGTAAAAGCCCGCGTATCGAGCTTAAAGTTTAATGCAATGCTATAAAAAGTTAAATGGAAGTAATAATTTTTGGGAGTTTTACAGCCGCACTCAGAGTCGTTTAATGATTACTTAAGGTTTTCCTCAGTAACGGTTTGACAGAATTTCAAATGTAAAATCTTTCAATATCGCATCTAGAAGGCAAAGTTACTAGTGTTCTATATTCGGGAGTATAAAATATATTAAGAGGTATATCTTGCCGACCTATGAGGATGTCATCAAATGTTATGAATGGAATAGAACGCAACTTAAAATTAACAAAGAACTATTATTTTTATATATTGCCGAAATTGTGGCCAAAAAAGTTGAAGATATTTGGAGCAAATCATCCCTTCCTACAGTTTCACATAAAAGAGTTATTCAGCTAATAAAATATTATCTATTAAAGTGCGAAAAAATCGTTTAAGCTTTGAAAAGATTATCTTTCGAACAGAAAAATTATTTTTTTCCCGATATCTGCGAGCAGAGCTAAAATTAATAGTAGACCGCATCATTCAGCGCAAAGCTTATTTTGCTCACCCAGAAAATCTGCTTCTGTCGATGTTGTTGTCGAACTGTTAGGGCACCTGCTGCCAGAAGGATAATTAAAGTACGGAATTCACCCCATGTAGGAAAAGCGCCTCGTGTATTTGAAGTGCCCAAAATTAATTTTGACGCCAATAGTAATATTAAGCTCATTGA
Source organism: Rhagoletis cerasi (assembly GCA_029783565.1). Lineage (NCBI taxonomy): Eukaryota > Metazoa > Arthropoda > Insecta > Diptera > Tephritidae > Rhagoletis > Rhagoletis cerasi. The sequence continues at coordinate 9,044 of JAPVRG010284671.1, forward strand.
TTGGCGACAAATATATTTCAATCCACCAATTGTTCGAGACATTATTTAAAATAGTGACGAAAGCATCTATGTTCATTAGCGATAAAGAATCGAGAGAAGTTTTAATAAAAGCAAAGATTGAATGCAGAAAACTCATGCCTCAATTTGAGAGTAATCAAGATTTTATGGCCAAATCTCAATAGGTAAAGACTTTTTTCACTTTATTATTGTTTTTTGTACATATGTATTTTTGTATCTCGTTGATTCTTACTGCAGCAGATGTAATATTGCTTTTTTTGTAACTATTACTTAGCATACAAATGTTTTTTATTTAAGAACATAAATAAATATTGCAAACATTGCATTTCATTTAGGGCAATTTAAATTTGCATAGGTTTTAGATATTATAATATAAATGCTATAATCTGGTCAAATATTATAATGTAAATGCTATAATCTGATCAAATAACTTTTATTTGAATCCAAACAAACGGAACTCTGTCTATGGACCTAGCCGGTAAAGAAATAAAATACCGACTACTCCTTTACTAATATTCTTTACTAAAAAGTAAACAAATTTTTAAAGGTATTGTGCTTTTTTAAGTTTATTGGAAAAAGCCCATTCTCTTGTGCATGTATTGTAAATATCTCGACAAATTGTCCTTTTATTGAAAAAATACATATAGGCATTATACAAGAATGATAGAATACAAGATTGCGCCGTCCTGGCCGTTGACATTTGCGGACACTAGACTGATTAAAAGCATCAAGGAAAAACATGTTGCTGAAAATTTTAGAGAAATTGATAGTCGTTTAGGGGTTGCTCAATGCGATTTTCAATTTTTACCAAGTCGCGAACCTGAAATACATCTTCGTCAAAAATATCGTCTTTCACCACAAATATTCAGCTAAACGTCTGAAATTTCGCACATACCATTGCTAAAGACCACAAAATCGACTAATGTAAAATTTTGTTAAACAATTTTTTCAAGTTAATAAATAATTAATGGTTAACTAGCGAAAATTAGTTAGTTGCTAACTATTGATCCTAATGACTTTTTGAGCTCAAATTGAGAAGAACCTTTAGCACACCTTCAGAAACTATAATACAACAACAAAAACATCCGCACTCAAAACTTCTCGCCACGGCTTCGTTGCGAGGAAAGGGAAAAAAGCTGAATTTTGAGGCACTACCTTGACGGCTGCCGGAATTTAACACACGGCACTTTATTTTATTAGTTTTTAAACAGTGCTCAACTCAAAAATCTCTCGCAAATTGCAAATTAACACAATTTTAACTGATTTTTCACTTATTGTCAAATTTCTCTTTGCCGCTGATTTGTAAACAAAGGTAGTATCCACATCTGTCAAAATCTCCAAAACCAAAGTATCGGTACCACTGACGGCGCCACCTTTGTTCGCTACACCGTGGGCATAATGTAGTAAACTTAACCTCTTTAACTTGATATGTCTCTTGTTTGCATCGGTTAACGAATTTTCTAGATATTAGCAGACAGTACAGATTTTTCGAAATTTCCGAAACTTTGAATCAATTGCGTGGTCTAAAGATTTGACTTAATTCAACTTTTTATGACCAATTATTGTTTGTTTAGACCTAGGACAACATAATATCACTATTACAATTCGATCATATAACTTTTATTTTGCCCCATACAAAATCGACCCAGCCTAATGTACATCCTCTGGACAATGTGCCCTTTCAAGCCTTATTTTCCCTTCAGCTGATTTGCAGGAGCATAGGCCAGTTATAGCCTTCCTAGCACGTTCCTCTACAATGCGCCGCCAGATTTGCTTTCTGTCCAGAATGACACCCATTTGAGAGAGTCAGGTTAGCATTATATGACAAAGGAAGCTGAAATTTAGCTATATTTGATTTATTTGAAAAAAGAAATATGACCATCTTTGCCGGATTGGCATTTGAACCACTTTCTCTTTGCGCTAGAACGCATTAAACTTGAGGGGGGTACTTTTCCAGTCGTAATTTTCATGAAACTGAAAGCTTTTCAGTCTCCACAGCTGACTTCTAATTAGAAAATAGAGTTGGATGCGGCGTCTATCCAGAACGGTTATTAATAGAACATCCCTTCCATCTACCAGTCCATTGTATCGTCTCTCAAGCCGAATTAGCTGCCAAAAACTATATTTTGTAGTTTTTATACCTTTCATGAACATGAAATGGTATATTAACTTTGGTCCGAGCCTAAAAAATTGTAAGTACCAGAAGGAGCAGAGATAGACCCATCA
>JAPVRG010284672.1:2892-17978 GCA_029783565.1 Rhagoletis cerasi
GAATTGGAATTGGCTTTGTATACCGTCTGCTTCCAGCTGCGTCCTGATCGTACTTGTCCAGTTTCCTTGGGCAATCAGCGTTTTGGTATTGTCACCTACACTTGGCGTTATCGTGGCAAGCATCTAATTGGCAGCGCTTTCCCCGAAATATAAATGGAGTTGGGAAAGGAAATGAGATTTATAAAAGGTAGCGCTTTCCCCGAAATATAAATGGAGTAGAGAAAAGGAAATGAGATTTATATCGATTTTCTTTTGTAAGGAATCGAGAGAGATTTTTGTTTAATTAAGTAGAAGAAGTAAACCAAATAAATTAATTTTTTTCATAAAATTAAATGAGTAAATTTTTGATGACAATTTGTTTTGGTATAAAACACATTGGCTGTGAGCCTTAACTTTTTGACAGCTTCCGGGTAAACATGGGAGTGTACATTCTTTTTTAAAAGCTCCTCCCGTTGGATATGATTTCATCGGGACTGATTTAAAGCGCTTTCTGAAAGCTTTTCGTCTCACCAAGTTTGCAGCCTAAGCAAACTTAAAAGCTTAGATTTCTAAGCGTTCTCTGGTATCAAGATTGAAGAGGAAAGCTTTCAGTCGGTCAATGACATAAATATACGTGCTGTGCCAGCTTTCTTCTACAAGGGAGTGCTGTCACTGCTCGTTTGGTTTCTACCTGTCAATAAACTGCTAAAGTTATTCGAGGGAAAAGCTCCGAAGTCGACGAAGCATTATTATATTCCTAGACGGTGCTAAAATATTAAACGGAACACATGGTGGCGAGTTAGGAAGCCTTTGATAGGCAGTAGTGATGCACAGAACCGAAGAACCGGATCCTTTAGAGAACCGACCGGTCCGCTTTTTACAAGAACCGAAAAACGGGTCTGACGAAACCGAAACTCGTTTCCAAAAGACCCGAAAAACGGTTCCAGAAGAACCGAAATCCGATTCCGAAACCCCCAAAAATCGGTACCGAAGAACCGAAACTCGATTCCAAAAGACCCGAAAACGGTTCCAGAATAACCGAAATTCCATTTCAAAAGACCCGAAAATCGGTTCCGGAAGAACCGAAATTCGATTCCGAAAGACGTCAACAACGGTAACCGAAGAACAGAAAAAATAAGTTAGGAACTGAAAGCCCATTCCAAATGAACCGAAAAGGGTTCTTACAGAACCGAAAATCGGCTCCGAAGCGCAATACGGACAAAAAATTGATTTTTTCGGCATAAAGTCTAAATATAAAAATATCAGCCCGAAATTCGGTTTGGATATGTATTAAAGCTCAGTTAGTCTAGACTTAACCTGTTATATGAGAAATGGTGTTGGCGGTTAGTCAAAACTTAACTTACCGTAAGAAACTTAAGAGCCTGTAGATTTTAGATTCTTTAGTCATGGCTTTAGGGAAATTGACAGCAGTGAGTGAATCAGGCTTGCCAGATGTTCATTTGTGTATTTCTTAAAAATAAATGAACGCAAACATTTTCTTTTCGCATGAATTTTTTTGATGTGGCATTATAGGCGGTGAACAGCTGAAAAAGAAAATATAAAAACAAAATATTTTCGCTTCTGGCTTAAGTTGACGTGTTGAGTAATCATTGACGATTTCTTAAGTCTAGACTAACTGAGCTTTTATAGAGTTCTGACTTTGACCTACCAAAATTTGTTCGGTTTCGCCGGGATAAAGTAAATTCCATGCGTGTTCAAGGCGTACCCACTTTTGTGGCATATACCCTCTTATTTTCGCTAACAGCAAAAGCTCATATAACAGTTTGGCTTTTACATACATACCAACTGCAAGCTCTCCCTTAAAGTTTAACATAAAAGCTGGGCTGTCGAGCAGCCGACTATAAAGTGCCTAACACAAATGAAGCTGCAACGACAAAGCTTTGAATAAGGATGGATGCAAATCAAATGATTCCATAAGTAGTATTGAAGTTTATAAGCAGTGTTTAGTGCAGCAATGGGAAGAGAGAGCTTTACTCTGAACGCCAATGATGGACGCGTGAAACTTTCACTCTGAAGAAAATTTACGAGCGTTTAAGTTAACTGAAGACAAAATCCAATTCAAAAATAATAGATATATTGTAGGGCAATTTTCCCTCATCCCTTGTCGAATTTGTTTTGGAAGTACATAGTACAATTCTAAAGTCAAGTCACTTTCCTATTTAATTAAAATCTTTTCTAGATTTCCAAAAATGTTTGGTCAGACGCCATGTTGCCATGTCGCGCTTTGGTACGCGTTGTCGACTTCATTGTGTACGGTACTTTACAGCCTGACATTTAACAGTGAGACAACAGCTGTCCTCCAATCAGCGGAAAGAGCAATGTACATATCTGCTCTTCGCTGCTTCGAATTCGCTGCAGCGACATTATAGCCATTCCATTCGCACGCGCAGTGTAAACAAAAACGCGGAACCAGTTTTTCAGTGTTGCTAATATCAATACCCGCCATTCACACAAACACATACACACATATCCCCATACATGTATTAGTGCAGGCTTGTGTGAAATAGTAGTGTAAATTGGCGGCGAATGCTGTCCGGATATTCGACACAGTGTTGCCAGATGATTTTTTTTTCCAAAAAACTGATTTCCCAAGAAAATAGAAGTCATTTTTGGAAAATTACGTGAGATTTTTTAATCGTATCATTGGATTGTAGCTGAGACATTTTTCCCAAATGATGAAACACTGCACCTCCATCAGCCCTTTTTCTCTTAAAAATTTACTTCAAAGAATCCGAAAGAGATATTTTATAATGAGAGGATTTTTATTATGAAATCATTCCGAAATTTTTATTTTTTATTTATATTTTTACGATCATTTTTAATAGTTATTTAATGAATTTTATTTTGTCGTTCAAAAATAATCGTTTCTCTGTGATTTTTTTTTGATAATTTTTATTCGTTATTTTAGGATTTTTATTTTGTCGAGCAAAAATAATCGTTGTTTTATGATTTTTATTTTTTCGATCACATTATAACCGTTATTTTCAGATTTAGTTTTTTAGAGGATAAAAGCTTTAAATCGGCCATAAATAAGTGGTGTCCATTGTAACGGTTAAAAATTATTGAAAAAATAAAAATCCAAAATAACGATTTTTTTGATCGAAACAAATTGAAATCACAAAGCGATTAAGAATTTTCAAAAAAAAAATCACATAATCACGATGAGAAATTATCGAAAAAATAAAAATCACAAAATAACAATTAAATTATGATTTTTGTTATAAAAGTCTAACCGGTTACGGTCCCTGGTTTTAATTTATTTGTTCAAATCTCAAATTTCGGAAAAACTAGTTTGTACATATTATAATTTACAGTTAAAACTGTAAATATGGCAACATTTTTCATACACAAACAACAGGGCGAAAAATGCTGGCAGCCGCGGCTCTGAGCAAAAGAGTTTCGAAGCGGTCGCCGTCGTGTACGAACGTAAAATCGCGAGTGGGCGCGTGTCGCAGTGCGCCAGTGAAAATTTAAAAAATAATTAAACAGTGAAAAACAATAACAAGTAAAATTATTTTTAAATGAAACAACAGTACTGCAATCAAATACGCTGCTGTTGAATGAATGCAAAAAATGTGTGGCTTGAAAATGAAGTAGATAGATGTAGTGGAGCTGGAAGTGGAGTTAGAAAAAACAAAAAACGAAAAGCAGCGCAGCGCTTGTACGACAGAACGTTGGCGTCGGTGTGGCCGCGGCGGTTATTCTAACGAAATCGAACGACTTTTACAAAAGTGTATAAACTAAATAAATAATTCTGAAAAAAAAAAGATTATTGTGCAAATTGCAGTTTGAAGAGTGTAAGTTTCCAGAAGTAAAAACTTTAACTAAAAAAAAACTTTGCTATATCAATTTTTGTTTAGCTCGATTGTCTTTAGTAGCCTGCTGCAACTGGATTGTCAAACAGGCAGCGAATTGACAGCGCTGCAGCGTTCAATTTTTTGTAAAAAATATATGTGTGTGTGTAAACATGCATAAATGTGTGGGAAGCATCTACAGATGCTGCGAGGGGAATGCAGCTGCAGCGCGCGGCTGTCAGTGGTTGATTGGTTGTGTTAGCAAGATAAATTGATTTGATTTGATTTGATTTGGGAACATCGAGTGCACGAATAAATATGGCTTAGAATTTTTAGTGTTCAAAAAAATTTATTTCAAAAAGCAATAACAGTGTGTTAATATTTGTTAAAATAAAAATGCAAGTACATATGTATGTACATACTAATGTATGCTCGTAAAGTGTTTAGAGTAAAATCTCGTGAATTGAGAAAAAAAATTTATAATTTTTAGAAAATGTCAACTAAGAAGATACAACAATTTAATTGGTACTTTTTTCTACTACTTTTTTATCTCTACTCGTTTCTGTTTTTAACTTTTATTTTTATTTATTTATTTTTTTTAGGGCAATTCTGGCAACAGTCTTTCAACTCAACACAGCCTTTCGAAAGAAAAATGTCAATTCTGGCAACTATTTTGACAGCTCTTTTCTGTGTTTCGAAAGACTAATGAGGAGGTCTTAGCGTTACTCTGTTAATCTTTTAGCAAAAAATAATCCTAAAATTGGATGATATTAAAAATATATACAATAAAAACTAGAAATTAAAAGAAAATTAAATTTAAAAAATAAGAGCTCATTAAATTAGAAAAAAGAAAAAACCCCAATAGAGTAAGTTTCTAAAAGTTAAATGAAATTTTAAAATAAATATTTTTCTCTTTAAAACAATAAAATCTAAACATTACAAAAAAAAAAATAAACCAAAAAAGAACAAAATTTATAAAAAAAGAAAAAAATAAGTTCCCAAAAATAAAATTAAATTAAAAAAATATTGTTCTTTTTTAAACAATAAAATCTAAAAATTAGGAAAAAATTAAATTGAAGAATTAGAAAAGGCAAGCAAAAAACATAACCAACTTCAGTTCTCATATAAAAATTTTGGATTAGCGTTAATTTCTTCATGATTCAATGATAGGAACTGAATCAAATTAGTATGGGACCAGGCTTGAGGTACCACATTTCCTATAAAAAAACAAGTAAAGAAGTCTAAGTTCGGGTAAAACCGAACATTAAATACCCGGCGCACGTATGAAGCATCGTTTTTTTCACGATGCTGAAACCTACCGTTACGTGGCAAACAGGGGTGTTTTTTTTACCCTTTTTCAAACATTATCGATAATTTAGCTGCGCTTCGTAGAAATCGATAAAGCGGTTACCGATATAAACTTAAGTAGTCATGAGTGGGCGGTGTCACGCCCCTTTTCCCTAAGTCCAAAAAAATCTTACTTCTTGTTACGAGATTGTTGTGAGTACCAACTTTGAGTAAACTACCGTTTCTAAATTGCAAAATATCGAAGTTTTCATATTTCTGAACTTTACCGTTATATGAAAAGTCGGCGTACTTTTAGCCCGATTTCAACCATATGTAATCATAATCGTACTTCTTGCTAAGGAATTATTGCAAACATAAATTTTGAGAAATTATCTTCAGTAGTTACCGATTTATCACAGGTTTTGTATTTCTGAAAATTACCGTTATATGGGAAATGGGCGTGGTTATTGTCCGATTTCAAAAATTTTCGACCATTTTCTAGACAAAACCTGTGTTAATACTTGTGCCAAGTTTGGTTGAAATTGGTGGAGCAGTTACCGAGATATACATATTAATCCATATGTATTTACAATATTCTTGTTACTCGTTAATATATCATTGTGTATATCAATTTTAGGTCAATGAGCTTCAATAGTTACTAAAATATCGCAGTTTTTGTATTTTTGAAAATTACCGTTATATGGGAGGCGGGCGTGGTTATCGTCCGATTTCTGCCATTTTCAATACCATCCGTCCTTATCCCAATAGAAGTACGCGTACCGAGTTTCGTTGAGATATCTCAATTTTTGCTCGAGTTATCGTGCGGACGGACAGACAGACGTGGCTTAATCGATTTATCTTTTCATTCTGAGCATTTTGGTATATATATGTCTATATCGTTCTCGATTCCTTTAGGCTGTTACAAACAACCGTTATGTGAACAAAGTTATAATGCCCTTGTGCACGAAGTGCGCTCGGGTATAAAAAGAGTTTTCGAAAACGGTTCACGTGGTCCAAAGATATCCAGTAACATATTATTCCGTCGAATTGATAAAGTAAATTGAAATTGAAAAAATATATATTTTTTCTTTTTAAAAGTTTAAAGAAGAAGAAATTTTTAATTAAAGAAAAGAAAAAACATAAGTTCCTAAAAAGTAGATGAAATTAAAAACATATAAATTTTTCTTTTCAAAACAATAAAATCTAAAGATTATATGAGAATCAAATTAAAAAAAATAAAAAAATTCCATTGCCCGAGGACTCGAGCCTCGGAACTTTCGAATGTCACGCCAGTTCTTTGCTCACTCGGCGAATGCGACTTTTGGAGCAGCGCGAGCAAAATGATATAAAAGAGCTTTTCACCATGAAAGTTGGCAAGGGAGCTTTTTTTTGTAAGACTTTCGTGCCAGAATAAACAAAATCTTTTAAACTATCTTTCCTACTGCCTTTTAACTATCTTCGCCAGAATTGCCCTGTTAATTTCTAATACAAACTTTTTTTTTAGTTTTTTAAATAGATAAGTTAAAAACACATTATTTGTACTTATTTTTAGTATTTTTCATCTATATAGTATATGTAAAAGGTGTTTTATTACATTTTTATCTCGGCTACTTTTTAGACATTTTAAAATTTGTTTAGATAAACGTTTTTTCATAACAAGTTTTTTTAATTTTTAATATTGTTCTTTTAATTGTTAAAATTTTTGGTTTTGAAATAAATACATACATACACCCACTGGAAAACGTTTCCGTAGAGAGATTTTTTTAAATATTCATGTTTTCCATAGAAAAAGTTTTTTTATAAAAATAGACGTTTATATGCAGTTCATTCTATTATATGTATCATTTAGATATATGTTTCAATTTTAACTAAAATTAAAAAAAAATTGCCAAATTTTGCGCGAAATTTTAAACTTTTTTGTCAGAATTTTTATAAAATTTTTTGGTATGCAATTTTCAATTTTAGTATAATAATCTGCTGGTTGACTTTTCATATTTATTTTTTGCTGATGCTTTCACGCATTTTCTTCCATAAAAAGTATATTCGAAAATTTTTTATATGAAAAAAAAAATTAACATAGGTACCGTCAGAAGAAAACAAAACGGGATTTAGCAGCTACGTGAAACTTGCACTTTAATATACGGAAATTTATTGGGTTACAAAACTGCATACCCCAAATATTTTCTAAAAATCTGACAAAAAGGTTTGAAATTTTGCTGAAATACCAGCTAAGCATTGAAACCCGGCGACGAAGAGCTAGTTGGGCACATGTCCTAGCGCTGTTAAGCAGAATTCGGTCTGTTGAAAAAAGTTAGGCAAATGCTATTTTTGAACTCTTAAAATTTATTTTTTTTTCTCATTGTAAATGCAAATATTTCCTTTGCCGACATATTATCATACATAAAAAATCAGAAGACAATTAAATTTTTTTCAACATACATACAAGAATGCCTGCTTCTGTTTACACTAAAAGTACGCCGACAATTGTCTGTCTACTCAAGTGTTCGCGCGATCGCAATCGCTATGAAAGCAGATCAAATTTAAAATAGAATTAACCAGCTTTCGAAAAAAAATTCCAATCACTTGATGATTACTGGTAAGAGTCGCACTTACGAGCAAGCATGTTAACATACATATTGTATACATATACATATTCATAGATATGTACATATATACTTATTATACGGTGGCGAAATGTAAATAGGTAAGATTCATTTTAACAAGTTTTGGCTATTTTTCTTTGTTTAAAATATGTTTATTATTTTCTTATGAAAATATAACTTGTTGTCTAAAATAAACCATGTAAATCAAATTTTCAAAATTCGTAGAGCATTTATGAAAATTCGACAAATTTTAACAAATGTTAATAAAAATTTTAAACTTTTTAAACAAATTTTTTAAAATTTTTTTGAGTATGCTGTTTTGTAGCCCATTAAATTTTAATATAATATAGTGCAAGTTTGAAGTAGCTAGGTCTTACCGCTGATTTTTGGCAATTTTTTTCACGCATTTTCTTCCATACAATTTTTTTGTATGAATAAAATGAGCAACAGCTTCCACAAAAAAAAAATTGCCAAAAATTAACGGCAAGTCCTAGCTACTTCAAACTTGCACTTTATTATACTAGAATTGAATGTGCTATAAAACTGCATAATCAGAATGTTTCTAAGAAATCTAATTAAAAAGCTTAAAATTTTGTTGAAACTTTGTCGCATTTTCTAAATTTTTGTATAAATTTTAAAATTTTGACTTACATGGTTTTTGTTAGATAACGAGCTAATTTTTCATAAAGTAATAATAAACATTAAATAAACGAATGCTAAAATGTCTCTTCCCTATTTATATTTTCGCCACTGTATGTACGTTTATTCTCAAATATCTACTCATGTACTACAGGGTTCTAAAAGCGTATGAATGTACACTGTCGTGTGTCAGCAACTACTCTCTGTATTTCCATTGTTCCAACAGCAGTTCGCCTCGACGTTCCTATCTTTATGCCTCTTACTATTACTTTTTTTTTTTGCTATGACCAAATAGTAGTAAATATGAAAAAAAGACCAGAGAACTTAGTATGCAGGTAACGAAGGTGGTCGTTTTGTGTTTCAGTTGATAAATACATGCATACGTAAATGACTAATGAGCAGTGGAGTAAATTGAAAAATTCATTTTTTTAAAATAGAAACTGTAGTTAATTAAATAAAGTGAAAGCAAATTATGTTAAATATTTTTTGGAGGCAGGGGGACTTACATAGCATCAGTGCCACATACACTGACGGATCTTAATTAACTAGGATTATAAAAATCGTGCCACCTACCAGACCGCTTGCAGCGTCTTCCAAGCCGAACTTTCAGCTCTACAGGTTACTGTCGCGTACTCACGGACAAGGTCAATCGCCAGACAGTCAGACAGCTCTGAAGACTCTAAATCCGGTAACAAGTAATTGGAAAACTGTAGTAAATCGCCAGAGACCTTTCTATTCTTCACCGAGTATAGGTGCCGGGAGAAAGTGCCATAACAGGCAATGATATGACGAAGGAAGAACGCTTTCCTTTTCGCCGTTTTGAGAAAGGTTGGGCATACTGATCGCCACCTGCAAGCTCAATATAATACTATTCTTCCTTTCAGAAGCCTGCGCAAGCTAGAAACACCTTGACATCTTCAGCATGATGAGGTTCATGCTGCCATAATGGAACTTGAAAAGATCACCAGAGCTTCTTATGCTGAGAAGAGCAGAGCAGAAATGTTCTATGCCAATGCTCCGCTGACAGTTCAGATTATTTAGAGAGAAGCAGACGGCGAGACTTCGAATGCTTTATAATGACTTCTTCGGGAGTTGCGGTACCACAACGGGTCCGTTTGAGCGCCTAAGTGTGCTGCTATGACTACCAGCAGCGGCTCTTCTACCTAAACTGTTATCAAAGCTGCGGTCACAGCAATAGTTTGCTCCGCAGTCTAACTGCCGTTCCTAAATTGGAGCGCTAAGCGTTGCGTTTTCTAACGCCAACGAGTGGCAGCGCGCGCTATACTATGTATAACAAACATGGCGTCTTTTTTGACGTTTTCTCATTTCCTATCGTTTTTATTCTCGTTTCGTCTTTCACTTTCTTGTCCTCTTTCTTTCGTTCTATCTTCCTCACCCAACTTCAACACGCAACGCCCTGTTAAAAATGAAAGTTTTTTATTTCCTTCGCCTTCCCGAAATCCTGGCTACGCCACTGGGTGCGGCTATAAATTTTACGCCTTTAAGCCTTGTTTTTACTAACTAAAATGAAAGTGTTTGGTAAGCTTCTTCTCCATTTAGATCAGTTCGCGGTGCGCCGGATTCTCGTGTATACCCGTATGCAGTGATGAAAGTTGGCTCTTATATCTACAAATTCTTTTGCCGACCGGTATTCGGCAGCTTTCCATCTTCCAAGCCTTGACGCTGGCGTGCCGTACTCTCACCCACACTGAAGCGCCAGCCACGAATGGTTTAAGATTATAAATAAAACTAAATATACTGGCAATTGTAAGTAAAATTTTCTAAGAGCGTCCACGTTTTTACAGGGCAATACTGGCGACTGTCTTTGAACTCACCACAGTCTTTCGTAAGACAATTGGCTATTCTGGCAACTATCTTGAAAACTCTTTTCTGCCTTTCGAAAGACTATTTGACAGATCTGCTAGCTAGGAGATCTTGGCGTTATTCTGTTTGCCTTTTAGCAGTAAACTTTTTAGAAATAAAGTTAAATAAAAAAAAAAAAATAATTAAAATAATAGAAACATTATTAAAACAAGTTTCTTAAAATTAAATTAAATCTAAAAATTAAAAAAGAAAAAAATTAAAAAAAAATTAATGTAAAAATGATATTAAATAAAAAAATATTTTTCTTTAAAAAAAATTAAAGAAATATATTTAAAAAAAAACTAAAAAAAGGAAAAAAGTTACTAAAAATTAACTTAAATAAAAAATATATTTTTCTTTTTAAAGCAATAAAATCTAAAAGTTAAAATAAAATTAAATTAAAAAAATAAAATTATATTAAAATAAAAGAAATAAAATAAGTTTTATGAATTCAATGAAATTACAAAAAAAAATTTTTTAAAACAAAATCTAGAAATTTAAAGATAATTACATTATAAAAAGAAAAAAAAATAAATCAAAAAAAGAAAAAATTTTAAACTAAAAATAAAAAGAAAAAAATCCTCTGACACGCCAGTGCTTTGTTCACTCGGCCATTTCCACTGTTGGAGATGCCAGAGCAAAATGATATACATCTCCATTTAGAAGATGCGCAAGTGCTTTCTGTCAAAAGAGCATGAATGAGAGAGTTTTTTATTCTAAGACTTTTGTACTAGAATAACAAAAGCCTTTTGAACAAATCTTGCTTACTGTCTTTCAATTGTCTTACAAAAGACTTTCAACTATCTTAGCCAGAATTGCCTTGTTATTGTACCTACCATATCTTAGAATGCTAAGTTTATATCGGCAGTGGTTTCTTCACATGCTGTTTTTCGGAAAATCGTTGCTCTGATCCGTTCATAATAACAGCTAGTCCTAGCTTAGCAGTCAAGTCTACCACCCGATTACCTCCTAAATTAGTGTTGGGCATCCTCCATCCGATGGTTTTGGATATAAATACCTTGATATAAAAATCTTGCGATGTTGGGCGGACTATTTATGTACATGAAATTAAATGAAATGAAATAAATGGGCAAATGACAAAGTAATGAAATGAGTTGAAAAATTAAAAAAAAAAATTGAGTTCTATCAAGACTTCACGTTCATTTTTATTTGTACTGGTAATAATTTTATACGCATTCACTAATTCGTAAGGCGCTATGCTTTTCAAAGTATTTTTTTCAGTAATATTTTTCTTAATTATATTTTTTACATGACCTTGCTTTGCCTATGCTTTGATATCAACAGTAAAAAATAAAATAAAAATAAACAGAGGCAATTGCCTAAATTTTGGCATTCAACTTTTCTATTAGGCGATCAGTCATTTTTGGTAACAAATTATTAACTACCAGCCTTTTGAGTTGAACAAAAGCATTATCGAAATCTCTCACAGCGACAGCAAGCTTACTATGGTTATACTCGTATGTATGCTGTTTATGCAGATATGTGGCTATGTACTTATATTAAATTCTTTGTTGGAATTTACGTATTTACGTGCCGAAGGTGTTGTGGTTTTTTTCATATAAAAATAAATTCTGTTTATTCGCTCTACGGAAGCAAATGCGACAAAAAAAATCTGAAAAATCAACGATAATCTCTAGCCACTTAAAACTGTGCTCAAAAAAATTTTTAAACTTCTGAGAAAAAAATTTGAAATTTGTATGAAACTTTTATTGATTTTTTTTTAGTTTTCTATTCTTAGAAATAAACAAGTAAACATAAGTGATAAACAATATCATTTTGAATTTAGGTGCTATTGATATGCACATATGTACATACGTACACATGTATATATTTCTTTAAAAATTTGTTTCTTTCTTCAGAATAATCAAATTAACTGTTAAAGCTCATATTTCATTTTGTTTACGCAAAATATTTTTACTAAAAACGCAAATTTGATTACACACATCGTTCATATTTCTTTAGCTTATGTAGATACTGGATTAAATTTTTCTACAATATTACGAACCGAATATCACTTATAAGTAAGCATATCTTATAACTTTAAACGAGTTATTCTTGTATATTTGTATATTTGTATATCCACTACTATCTCAGGAACGACTTAACCGATTTGGATGAAATTTCTAGATATGCGCTTAAAAACATATGTAAGCTCTTACTTATGTATACATACACTGCCGGAACAAAGTATTGGCACAGCAAATTTTTCACAATATATGCAACAATTTTTATTCTAATATTTTTCTGCTAATTATGTGTAAAAATATGGTTCATTCTACAAAAAAAAAACATTAAAATATAATTCCTAAACTTTGTGCAAAACTCGCGAAAATTCAGCAAATTTTCATGCAAATTTTCAACTCTTTAATCAGATTTTTTAGAATTTTTTTGAATATGCAGATTTGTACCCCGATCAATTCTATTACAATAAAGTACAAGTTTTAAGTACCTGGGAATTACGGTTGATTTTTGCCAATTTTTTTTCACGCAGTCTCTTCCATACAAAAAATTTTTTTCCAAAATACTTTATATGGGAAAAATGCAAAACACCTTCAACGATAAAAATTCTCAAATATCAACGCGATTTTGTAGCCGGTTGAAATTTGCACTTCATCAGACTAAAATTAAATGGGCTACAAAATTGCATACTCAAAAAAATGATTAAAAATTTGAAAATTTGCATGAAAGTTTGCTGAATTTTCGCGAGTTTTGCACAAAGTTTAGGAATTATATTTTTATGTTTTTTGTTGTAGAATGAACCATATGTTTATACAAAATTGACGAAAAAATATTAGAGTAAAAATTGTTGCATATATTGTGAAAAATTTGCTGTGCCAATACTTTGTTCCGGCAGTGTACATACTTGTACATATGTACCTTATTATAAGCAAACTTAAATGATAAGAATTCATGGCAAAAGTATTTGTGTGTTTGTTAAGGCTGGTTTTCACTATGTCAAATTCAATGCCATTTGTCGTCAAATGAGTGAAAACACATTGTCAAATGGGGCTAAAAACGGTACATCGGTTAATTTAGATCAGCATAGGTATCCAGTCATGTGCATGCGCTGCTATATCGGCTATTTGCCCGTTTTTTTTTTGCCCATAATATAATAGGTAAAGTTATGAGTAAAGGAGGTAAAGTTGTGTCAAAATATGTCAACAAATTTTGTCGTCAATATATGCCATAATGAAAACCAGCCTTTAGACTTTTGCTTTCAATAACTAATGAAAAAATTTCAGCTTATGAAAAAACGTATGCATAATAAGAAACTATTACGTGTGGTAACAAAAAAGTCAAATAACAAAAATTTTGAGAAAAATCAAAACCTACAGTGTGTGATCATCCTTGTTCGCGCATATTCAAAACACTTCACCTTGTAAAAAGCCTGCGAGATTTTGATAGATTTATTGGTGCTTGTGTGTGACCTTTATGCGCATGGGTAAAAGACAGGGACCGAAAATAATCGTTAAATATCATAATTTTTATTTTTCGATAAAAAAATAATCGTTATTTTTGATTTTTATTTTTTCGATAATTTTTAATCGTTATAACGGAGACTGCTTTCTTATGACCGATTTTTTAAATCTCTTATGATCGAAAAAATAAAATTCGGAAATAAAGATTATTTTTTGATCGAAAAAATATAAAACAAATTTTAACGGTTAAATTATGATTTTTATTATAAAGATCATAACCGTTACGGTCGCTGGTAAAAGATGCTAGGAGCGTGGTTTGAGAAAATATAAGACTCGAATGAAAAAATTAATTTTTTTTTTGTACATTTTATTTAAATCAGGGACCGAAAATAATGATTATTTTCAAATTTTCAATGAAAAAAATCAAAAGCTTCCAAATATTGTATAACAATTTCGAGTAAATATATGTGCATGTTTTTTCATGTCCTTTAGGAATATGATACGATTTTAAAATTTCTGAGCGATTTATATAAAAATTGTAATTAATAATTGCACTTTTAATTTTTATAAATCGCTCAAAATATATAATCATGTATCGAGTTATATTTTTTTGATCAAAAATAATACGTACTTTTCGAGTGGTTGTTTCTCTCTCTGAAATATTGATTATTTTGTAAGTTTTATTTTTTGATCAGTAAAGGTCATTATTTTTTTAGTTTTATCAAAAATAATGATTATGTTTTTAGGTTTATTTTTTTGATCGAAAATAAAACTAATTTCTTGAGCGTTATTTTATCTCTCAGAAATAAAAATTAATTTTTGAGTTTAATTTTTTTTCTGGCGGATCGAAACACTCAGAACGCCACAAAGCTTTTCTAAAAGCCTTTAGTAGTAAATATTTTTTGCTATGCACTCGGCAACATAAACCTTAAAAAATTGCAATAAATTGTTATGCTAATATACATATGTACATATGTACATATGTATGTATTAAGAAAAAATAAGGTTGATAAATTTGTTGTAATTTTTGAGTGCACAAATTGACGAGTGCACAGCAAAAAATACCTACCACTAAGCACTTAATAGAAAAGCAGTGTGAGGTTTTGAGTTTTTCGATCTGCCGAAAAAAATAAAACTCAAATATTAATTTTTATTTCTGGGAGATAAAATAACGCTCAAGAAATGAGTTTTATATTCGATAAAAAAATAAAACTCAAAAATAATCATAATTTTTGATGAAATAAAATAAAACTTATAAAATAATTATTATTTTAGAGCGAAAAATAACACTCAAAAAATTACTTTTATTTTTGACCAAAAAAATATAAATCGACATATGTGACCCGGCCTATGAAAAGGTGGCTCATGACTCAAAACATGACATGACATGGTTTCGATAGTTTTTGAGACGCTCTTTCACGTGGTGAAAACTAGAAAGTCCTTTCTTTTTTGAGTCATAA